>JAODUG010075452.1:0-13140 GCA_027564795.1 Aphredoderus sayanus
TCTCTCTCTCTCTCTCTCTCTCTCTCTCTCTCTCTCTCTCTCTCTCTCTCTCTCTCTCTCTCTCTGTTTCTTTCTCTACCTGCATATCCGTGTAATCACTTCACAACTATCTAAGGTTTATTTATCTTCTCCCGTCCTTCCTTCCTTCCTTCCTTCCTTCCCTCCTTCTTTTTAACGTACCACTGATGTCCAATAGTATGAGAGATGCGGGGTGCGCTATGAGTTGCAATACATAACATGTGTGTGCGTGAAAGAAGAGCTGGATTGACCGTGTGTGTAGTGGAGGAAGAGAAGTGGGCGTCTGTGAGCGCACTGGATGATTGTGTTAGAGAAGAGGGGATTTGTGCCCTGGAGAAATGGATGTTTTCCCAAGGAGTGTAAAGGGGAAGAAATCTGAATGGGAGATTATTGGAACATAGCTCTTGTGACAGCGGTGGATGGAAGAGATATTCCACACACCACCACCATGCCATATAATGTCTCCTAAACATGTGTAAGAGAACTGAAAAACAAAGTGCAAATGCACTTAATCCTGTTTACGTTGCATTTCATAATGATTCCTAATGATTACAGCATGCTCGTTATATTGGCAGATTCTTCCATGTGTGCTCAGTTGTCGAACATCAAGGAAACCACTAAGGGTTGTTTTACATAAACAGTGCCTATATGGTTCCATAATCTGCTCTCAGTACATGGTAGACTGCAAGGTCTCGAGAGCTCCAGTTTGGCTGTGCTGTTCTTCAAACACCTGCAGTACCTTATCCACCTTCATTGTTCTTCCCTACTGTATATGAGCTTATATCGGAAAACAGGCAAGTTGCCTCAAAGTCATCAATCAAGTGTTTATATGACACTAATTATTACCAAATAGAAGATTTGTATTCATATCCACATTAGAGTAGGGTCAGCATAGCTAGAGAATATGTGTTGATTTTTTAAACTGGATTAAAACAAAAACACTTCTCCCTTCAATGCCATTAAGTTGATGCTTCAGAAGCTCTGCCACCCTTAAATTGGACATGCATTGCCAAGTGTTGTCTGGTGCGGTCTGCACCACTTTGTGTGTGTTCCCATATACAGACCCATGGCTTTTGTAGAATCCAAAGAATATTATTTCAGAGCGGACAGTGAGCAGACTTTGAAAAGATATTCTCTGAATATGACAGAAGGTATAGCTTACCATCGCTGACTCCACCTTTAAATCAACACGTGACAGCTGTATAATACATAGTACAGTATAAACGCTAACATGATTAAGTTGTTTAACTTATTGCACATTCTTCACATATTCTCCAGTGAGAGCGTTAGAACCTTAACATCTTCGCCAACAGGATTCAGACATTGATGATGATGATTCAGCGTTTAAAGGTCATAAAAGCTGTTTATTCAAAATGTACATATTTTGTTAAGCCACTTTATTAGAGTGATGTTTATTTACTGAAATATAAGACCAGAAGATAAGTACTAAAAAGATAAAGAGGGATGAATTATGGTCAACTATGGCCAGAGTTTATGTCTAATGAAAGATAATATAGACAATGAAAGGTTAAATAAGTATTACATAAATGTTAAGGTACGACTTTCATTTCTTTCCAAGAGGACCAGATGAATGTTGTGTCCTTGAACTAGTAGAACTTATCTAACCCTTCCTCATGTGAAATAACTTGATTATCTGTGCTAGGCTGGGGTAAATTGGGGGGTTACGACTTGGTCTGACTGCTCCAGAAACCAGCAGATGCTTCGTGTCAGATTCACATAAACAACACGGAACATTTTCATCCATCATGCCGCTGAATTAGCAGCTCTTGTCCTCTTATCCGCCTGGAGCCATCTTGTTGGAGCAGAGACATTTTCAGGGGCGCCGACCTTGATATCACCTCGGCGTACATAAATCACGACCGAATCATCTGCACAAATAAGCTCTACACAAATACACTCCTTGTGTTTTTTTTTTGTTTGTTGTTTTTCTCTCTCTCTCTGTCTCTCTCTCACCCTTAGTTGCTTTTTTTGCTATCTGTTGAATAGGGTTGTGAGATTAATATTGCCCACACATCACTATACAACACAGCTCCTCGACTCTCGCCAAACTATTTGACCCTGTTCTTGTATGTGATTTGTGTTAGCATAAAACACATAGTGGTGACGGGAGCAGTGGATTCCCCCGCATTTACAAATAGCCAGGCTCTAGTCCTTTGCTGTTCCTCATGTTAATTAGAAGTATCAATCAATAAAGGTCAGGCAATCGAGATTGACCACCTCGGAGATGTGAAGTAATCCATCTCACACATTTCCAGCGCAATCGCAAAAGTACAAAACCTACGTCAGCATTAAGTAATAATGATTTGTTCTTGTACTGTAGTAGGTGTACTGTAGGCTATTTAAATGGTATTTCTATTGGGTTCACTGGTATTCGAGTTGTGAGTCCTCCTCTTCATGCAATGCGTCATGCAGTGATATGTTGCCTACGGTGGAAGCTCCACTACTGTATTTTGTACTGTCTGAACATCACACCTACACATTTTGCCACAAGCCTGCTGCGTTTTTCACCTCCCACTGCATTCTAATGTACATTTCCATGCATTAAAGCTTGTAGTTGCACAGTGCTCCTCCGCTCTTCACAGCATTATTCAACACCACTTTATCTCTACTGTGCATTTGCCCAATAGGAACGTTTGGCCGGGGGTCATCGCAAACTTCACAAGGGCCTCGGATGCCTGGAAAGAGCAGCGCAGGCCAAGGCTGAACAGGGCCAAGACCAAGGTTTTATTAAAATACGGAGAATGATTGAGGTCAACATACTAAACATATTAATAGCTTTCCCCCGTAGGGATGGTGTTCATCTGGAACCCATTTCAATGTTTAAAAAAAAAAAATCTATCTTTGAGTTTGATTTTATTGGACCACACGGCCTGAGCTGGTGCAGTCATATGTTCTGGATGAATGTCAGACTGAGAAATTAACCGTGTCCTCGGGGTCCGATACATATCATTTAGCTCAACACCAAGTTTCATGAGTGTGTGAGTGTGAACACACTGTACAGCAAAAAAGCAAATAGCTCAGAGGCTGTGGAAAGCCGATGGCACTTGCGAAAGTAGAGATTTGTTTTTCTCGTTGAGATGCAAATGCTGCGTCTGAGGTGTGAACTGGGAAGCGTCACTGGCGCTTTCTGTGTGTTTGAGCTGGTGTGAATTTGGAAGTCGTAAAATCGTGGACGCCTGTGCTTCACTTGTTGCATACAGTACTGCAAACAATGTTGCTGTGATGTGAAGTTGGGAACTCTGTTAAGAGAAACCCTGACCGGATTCCAAGATGAAGGGGCGTTTTATTGAAATCTTTCTTTTCGGAAGTCAGAAATTCCAGTTCCAACATATAATGGAACACAGCATGACTGGATGACTCACTGATTTACAAACTAATGGGGTTACTAAGGCTATCAAACCTAAACTCTAATTTTAAAATTAAACAAAAACACTGCTGCACATAAAGAGACCTTTTAAGATATCTGTCTGCCTGTTAAAATGCCTACAATAATAATGAAGAAGGCCTGACACTGAGTTCTAACTGATGGTATCTGGACCATTCTTCACTCAGTGTGGAATTGGAGGGCTTCAGCAGTGTAAACACTTTTAACAGACAGTTGGAAGGCTTCAATGAGGAGAATAGGGGGATTGTTTGGGTGTGCTTTGGCAGTGATCTTGGTTGTATTGGGCCTTATGGTGGTATGAAGGCAGGGGCGAGGGGCAACGGATTTTTTGGGGGTAAATGTGCCCTTATTTACGAGTGGAGTGGGCTGTGGGGGGACAATAAACTTTAGTTTCTGGGAAAGCCATTGGATTTTACTAGGCCTAGCGAAAGCTATAAGCACTAGAGGCAAAAAAAAAATAAACTGCAAACCAGAAAAGTATTTAACAAGCTAAAAAAGCGTTTCCATATTCGGCTGTCACACAACAGAGCAATAATACGAAGACACAACTGGGCTGACAGAATTGCGTGGGCTCCCCATTTGGGACTGATGTGACACTAATGGAGCTTGCTGGAAGTATACAGACACAGCGTGCGCTGTGTATGTTTATGTGGGAACGCCAACACCATTTACAACTGACAAAAGTTAAGTCACTGCATAATTCATTCCAGGTCTTGCTTATTAAAACTCCATATCACAAACGTACAAACACGCTGACATACATGCAGGCGGTCACGTCTGGCTTAACCACACATCATAGCATGTAAGAAAATGCTTGGACCCATGTGTCAAATCACTAGGCCGCTCTCCATTGTCCACTGGAATACAAGTGGCTAGAAACTATGAACCTCCCTAGCCTGGCCTTTAGGCCCTGGCAGTAACTAATTACACTGTTTGCCAGGAAAGCCAACCAAATGGGCTGATTCTTCTAATGCAGCCCAAAGGACTCCACACAGCTGCACTTTCTTTCACTGCCAGGGAAGGAGAGAGGCTGAAAGAAAGAGAGAGAGAGAGAGAGAGAGAGAGAGAGAGAGAGAGAGAGAGAGAGAGAGAGAGAGAGAGAAGAAACAAGCTGATGGGAGCAACGGTTGGGGGAAGGGGTTGGACCAATCTGAAAGACCCAAAGATGGCATTCAAGAGCATCATTTCTTGGACATCACACTGTATTTTTAATAGCTACTGGGCCATTCCACCACACAAAATCCCTCAACGTTGTTTTCATTTAACGATTGAAAACATATTTGTAAAATAACAATCAAAGATGTACGATATTTATGTCTTCTGGCCCCTTTGGGCACATAAAGTTCTGTTTGAGCTATTTGTCTTGATTTCTCTCAGGGAAATAGAAAATAGAAAAAGAAGATGAGAGGAACTCTGCTATGGGGTCCCTGATCTGTGTCCACATACCTCACGTGTTGCTCATTTCCGCGTCATTTGCCATAAAAAATAATGGATGTATTTCACAACCTTGTCTCTTTGGGGATCAGAGCAGATCACAGGGAAGTGGAACAATACTTAATTTATAGTAGAGGATAGTCAGTGTTAAGCTAAACAGACAACTTAAAGGTGGAGTGAGCGATGCTGCAGAAAGATTGTTGATATATGATGAAACCGACAAACATAAGAGGTTGAAGAAGATATTACTGATGCATCCAAACACGATATGATATAAATGCATGATATAAATGTAAAATCATGAGTTGGTAGCTTTCTTACCCAGGTGCCATTCCTCGTCTTAACCAAACAGTATTTCCAAGGCCTGCCAGCAGTGACAACGCGTCTGACACGGACAATTTAAACAAACTGTTGTGTTCATCTGTCAGCGTCATAACTATATCCCAAGAGGCTATACACTACTTTTGGAGACAGAATGACCTGATTTAGTCTAGACTGAAAGCTGTCAAAAGGGGCTTCATAATGCCATGGTACAGTAGGAATATGTAGACTACAATATTTAGATATGGTTTGTGACAATCTTAAATTGGAGAGGAGAGTATACAGATCACAGTGCAAGAGGAATGAGACAGTAATAAATAGCAGATAACAACATCAAAGGCTACAGAGGAGGCTACCCAATGTAGAGTTAATGTAGGCGGTGATTAGCCACCTTTAGATCAAACACAATAGCCTAGTGTAGTAGCCTATAGGCTTAAATGCTATGATTTGTTTGCTGCAGTGACAAGTAGGCCTATGCTAGTTTATAACACGAACAATGTTTGCTTTACCATTCTGTAATGATTCTTGTTGTTGATCATACTGACTTCATTAACAGGACTAATTTTGCATTTGGCTCTGTTTTGTGCCTATAGCCTCTCACCTCGTATGTGCTGCATACAGTATATAGTCTACTCCACGCATTGTTTGACACAAAATTCAGTTTACATAATAAAACCCCATAAATGGAGAGAAAAATCTAATGCCAGACTTATAAGGTGAAATTGTCAGTGCAGGAGTAGTCATTGACTCGACTTAAGCGATATGTAAGGAGGCAAAAGGCAAATATTGATAAATGCGATTAATTCGATTAATTAATCACAAAGCATTTAATTAATTAAACAGCCCTAATTTGAACTAGCCCAAACAAAAACGCCTCTCTCTTATGGTGGTCTGGTCTGGTCTGGTGGACAAAGTGGTCTGCACCACCATGGAGCCAAGGCTGTGTAGAAACACTGGACAGCTGGGAGGAGATATTCACTGAATTTGACAAAAAAAAAAGGGTATTTGCTTAACCCTCCCGCTGTCCTATGGGTCAAAATGACACGGTGCACTCGCCAGTAGCGGGAGCCAACCACAACACGGACATATTACATTCCACAGTTGGCTCCCTCTGCTGGTAGTCTGCTGAAATGCCTTAGGACAGCGGGAGGGTCATAATCGCTGACCCTATCTTTAAAGGTAAAAAAAACAATATTGGTTCTTTTGAAAGTCATTGGAGGACAAACACTATTACTAATCTGGTATTATGCACCATTAGATGACATGGGAATGTTAAATGTTATACATTTGTAATTTCCATTAGGAAATGAATGTTCTGACATGAAGATCTACAATACAGTATGTGTTGAGTAGGCAGTAAAAAATAAATGCCGTAAAGTACGATAAGTATTGCTGTAGTCATGCAGTAGACTACTGCAAATACATACAGGCACCAATTGAGCTTGAAGTGAAAAATGCCATGACTATAAAAAGCATTTGTGAAGACCATTATCAATAAATCATCACAGTCTACAAAAATAAGAAATCTGATTACTGTACGTTTTGGGTCTACTGAATGAAGTTCAAAAAGAACTTAGAAGATTCTATACACATCTCTAAATCATACATAAATAACACAGCTCTAGCTGACAGCTCATAAACATTTAATAAGAAAAACACGTTTACCAATTCACACACTATCAAATGCCAATTTACAAATTCCCAAGTGAGAAGCGAGCCGTTGCCAGGCACCAAATGCGACAATGTCAAAGTAGTGTGCTTGTCAACAGCATCTGGAGTGATGCAAGCCATGTCTACTTCCAGTCCAGGTCAATCAAACTGGAGGAATATGTGTGAGAAAATTGAACTCGGTGGGTCTACAGTAGTAACGGTTGGCCTCCTGTATTGTCAAGAACTGGACACATGGGTTGTGTAATTCTAGTCCATGAGTGACTGACCACACAGGGCTGGTTGTGAGGTCTGAGAGTGGGGGAGAGTGGAGACAGATGGAATAGGGATTTTTTGCTGAGAGAATACCTTCCCCTGTTCCTGCGGCAGCCTTGGCTTCACAAAGCCCATTGATTTTTCCTGTGTTGAGTGACAAGCTGAGGAATATCATGTTTCAGCGTCCATAGCATGGTCATGACACCTGGACTAGGGTCAGGTCTGTCAAGCCCTTAACACAGGGACCCTGAGAGTCTGGTCCCAACAACACAGATTCCCGCCTGGATGGCTTTATCATAGGTCTGTTGTGTGATTGTGCCATCTTTGATTGTTGAATAATCTATCATAGAGCTAAATTAGTGTGTCATTCCCAAGGCTGAAGGGCTTTCTGTGGAGTTGGGGCAATACAGCAGGAAAGCCCTTCCTTCCTCTGGGCAGACGACAACATTTTTCCTCAGGAAACATAGGAACAGGAAGTCGGAGAAGGAAGAGGCCTTTTAATCTAAATACAACCTTCCTCAAGAGACCAGTGCGTGAGTGCAAAGTTCGTCAGTAAATTGCCTCAGAATGGTGGCCCTTTTATATGTAATTTGTTTGTTGGCACTTTCTGACCTCCTATTTAAATGAATCATCATCGGCCTCGCGTTTCACTGCGGCTCGACGCTGGCACAGCCAGAGAGATTGGTTTCCATGATGCTGGTGTTTGTTTTGAACTGTGCTCATGATTGTAATGCTGTCATGTGCTGAAGTCACCAAAGCAGCCAAGGCTAGCATTACTGTTGCATCCCACCCAACGTGAAGTGCAGGGCAGCAGAAGGAGTGGATGGACATCTTGGAACATTTCATGGGAACAACATCAGTAAGAGCAGTTGGCAGTTGGTGGTTAGCCACTAAGAATGCTGCGGTTACACTCATAGACAATTAATTCCTACTCATTCTTATTTTCCTTTCTGTCCTCTGTCCTTATTCCTGCTCTCCCTTCCTTCTCTCTTACCTCCCACTCCCTTTATCGTTCTATCTTCTACATGCTTTTCTGTCTTCACTCTTTCCCCGAGGCCCTACACTCCCAGGAGCCAGACATGGGCAGAGCAGAACCACAGTCAAACCAAAATGTACCATGTAAACAAGACGTGAAACATGAAACATTGACATGAGGGAAATTGCTGAGTCCTGTCACAACCTATACAGACACCAACCGGATCAAGCAAACTGTGATGTGGGGGGAGAATGTATACAAACCCACGCCATGCCTTTACAAAAGCAGACACATGACAACATGTTCACACACACATCACACACTGTCAAGATTAACCTTGGTTAGCCTTGATTGTGGATTGTCTGAACTCAGCAGACTGATTAGCTGCCATGGCAGTGTTTCTAAACATATGTTCTGCAGGAACTCAAATGCTAGTGGAAATGGGAAGCATCTTCTAATGTCTGAGATGGATTCGACTGGTATTGGGCGGTCCTGCTTGTGATGATCAAGCTACATGGCGCACGTGTTTGTCCACGACATCAGTCTTTGCCAGTAAGTTGGTCATTGGACAGTTACGCAATGCATGGCCCCGTGGTGAGATCCAATTCACATTAAAGTAATAAATGAAAGTATGTGTGTGTGTGTTTTTAAACTTCCTGAGGTCTTATATTACTAGAATATATTGCTGTACTTTATATTCTACCCTATTGAATCCCCCAGAAACACATTCTTTCTCTCTTCCAACTTTACAAGCAGGTCAGAGTATAGATTTAGCTACATGATGGCTCCCCCCAGTCCGTAAGGATTTACTGCCCTGCTCAAAGACACTTCAGCAAGGCAACTGCTTGCCTTCAAGAGGGTTTAAGTCTGAGCTGTTCAGTTTAAAGCCATTATCACTACGCTGCCCGTAGTGTGTTCTTCTGACAGTGTAATGTGAGTGCACAGTGAATGCAGAAGGGTAGCATTTTTTGCCAGCTGTTCCAGGAAATTATTACTTTAGAAACGAAATGTAAAAACTTACAGAAAAATATTAAAACAATACTCTTGTTAGATATTGAATAAACAAGATACACTACAGCAAGAGCACATGGACAAGGCTGAAATACTCCCTCTGTAGGCTAAAATAGGTAACTACAACCACCCATTGCAATGAGCTCTCAGCTGAAGTGCAGACACATGCAGAATAAGAATACAGATAACATCTAGAATTTGTGTTTGTCCATGGTTTCTTTCATCTGCCTTTCATATGGACAAAATCTAATTTCCTTTTATATCATATAAACAAAAGCTCTGACCTCATGTTCCCTGACTGTCCTCCCTTTCAAGGGGAGAGCTGTACAGAAGACAGCAGTAGGAAGAACTCAAAACATGCAACAGGCTGAAGAGACACTGGCAGAGGTTTTAATAAAGAACAGTGGCCTTGACCACATAGAGTGTGTTTCGGGATAATAGTTAGTGACATTCTAAAAAGATAAGTGAACTTCTACAGGCCCAGAGGATATAATATGATACAAACTGCCTATTACTTTCATGATGCCTCTTTAAAACTGTACTTATGCTGTAGATGTCCTAAATGTGTAAACCATACTCCTAAAGGCCTACTTACGCTTCTTTGTTGTTTAATTGTTATGTATTGTTTCACTTAGAAACTATTTGTGACTGATAAAGATTATGTATAAAGCAACCTATGCTCAGTTATACTGTGTCATGGCAACCAATACGTTTGGTCTATAATTTAGGTTGGTTATTATTTTACATTTCTATCTTTGACACGTCTCACACTCCCCTGAGAGAGAGAGAGAGAGCGAGAGAGAGAGTGAGAGAGAGAGAGAGAGAGAGAGAGAGAGAGAGAGCAGTTTTATTCTTTGTTTTGGGCAGGAAACAGGTGTCTTCTACTGAAGAATAGTTCAACGGTATAAAGTCAAGCAGGCATGAGCATTCTACAGTAAAACAACAGTTGCATGCTGCATTTCACCGCCCAGTCAAAGAGTCAACATGTTTATTGTTGATGGGTCTCTGTCGTCCTGGTACCAATAAGTCTTAGCACATGTATCATTGTTTATTGTGAAATGCAAGTGGCCATTATGCGTGTATGCTAATGTCACCTAGATAAATTCAACATGTGCTTGGTGATTAAAACCAATACTGATTCAGATGCGGGGAATTTGAGGTCATTTCATTCCCGAGATATACTTTGGTTCAGTGGAGTCAATGGAGCTGATCCACTTAATCAATCAGGGACAGGGCTTTTGAACTGCAGATGTGATTTTCTGCAACTCTGTCATCCCATCCTGTCGTGTGTTACAACACTCCAGGGGGAGATTACGCCACACAGCTCGTAAAAGGCCTTTAATGTTCAAACACACACCCTGGCCAGCGCTTTACAACGTCCAAGGAAACGTATTGGGAAAAAAGTTGCTCTGTCACTTGTAAATCTTCAAAAATAACTAACTTTGGGTAAATCTTCTTTTTTTGTTGTTTTTGTTTAGTTTGTTTTTAATAGAACTTTAAAACATCTGTGATGCGTGTGGGCCTACTAAATGCATCCAAAATAACGGATTTCTCCTCTGGTTAGCAGACTCCCATGTGATCATGCCTCACACTATACTATGTTGTCTCTGTTTTATCTCGTTTCTGTAAAGTGAATTCAATAATTCTGCATCAAAACAACCTCCATCCCCTCCTCATGTCCTCCACTGGGAGAGAATGCTGTCTACCCCCTCCACAGCTCTAAGTATATGGGCAGAAGAGGAAAGGAAAGGGAATGTTTTGGACACCCCCCCCCCTCCACCCCCTCGTCTCTCCAGGGTTGTGCTGTAGTAATAAATGTCCCTCATAAATCTTTTCCTCACGCCATCCCCTCCTCCAACCCTTTTAACAGCTTCTTTTCTTCTACCCAGTCTTGTTTTCTTTTTCTTCTTCTCCTACTGCAACCCAAGCCTGACACTGACTCTGCTCATGGCCGATGGCTTCCCTGTCATGGCTTTAGTGGGAGGAGGGCC
The DNA here is from genome assembly GCA_027564795.1 of Aphredoderus sayanus. NCBI lineage: Eukaryota > Metazoa > Chordata > Actinopteri > Percopsiformes > Aphredoderidae > Aphredoderus > Aphredoderus sayanus. The sequence goes on from JAODUG010075452.1 coordinate 11,081, forward strand.
AAGAAAGGAATAATGGACCACAATGGATTTGTATATGTTACACTCACTGCCCAGTGCTTTTCTACATAGCTCCAGCCCTCATTGTGACAGGCTGAGGTAGGGCATGGTGAGATCACCCCGGTGTCAGGTTATAACCCACCTGATGGAATGGGAAGACAGCACACATGCACACATTAACTTGAAAATATTGTCTGGTTGTAAGAGAGAAGGGTGGAGCCATACATCCCTACAAATATTTTCAATGGGAAATAACTGTGGTTAGGCATGGGTTAATAATTTCTGCCTGAATCTACCGGAAAGTCCCACAAGTGAAGCTACAGTCCAACAATTAAGAGTAAATTAATTACAGAGTATAGTGGAGAGTAGCTGAAGCCCTGAGGACAGTACAAAGTCACGCCTCCCTGTAAACAACCCCAGACTGTCTAAGTACTAAACCTCCAGGAAAAAAGTTGTAGACTTCTATTGGCATTGGGCATTGTGGAAAAACTAGAAGGCTATAATAACATAATAGTTTTCACTGCAGTTTAAATAAACAATTTCATCTTGGACAAATAAACAAAACAGCAGGCCTGCAGACATATAAATAATAAACCATCTTTTTAAAATGTAATCAAATGGGAAAATGGCTATACTTAAGAAGTAAGATAAAAAAACGTGTAAGCGTTTATAATAAGAAATAATCATTTTGATTATCTGTTCTTACATTTTCTGAAAAAGTCTACAAGCTGCTTTGTATGCATTCTGCGTGTACCAGTGTAGTAGAGTCCAACAAACTGGCAGCCAATGCACGTTTGTCCCCAAAGAAAAAAAAGTTTGCAGAAAGTAAACGCCCATCTCTAGCTCCTCCTGCAAACGATTTTATAAAGCAAATGTTCGAGGCTAGCTCAGGGCAGAGGGGGTGTTCTGCAGGGTCAAAAAGAATAGCTGCAAATCAGAACACAGAGACTTGCACAACTTTTTTCAAGCACATTTTTTTGTTTTTACCACTTTTGATTTTATTTTCGTCCCTGCAAAGATGACCACAGCCGTGGTGTCGCCTTTCTTCGACTTCGATGTTATGAACAAGGTAGCTTGATAACTTTTTTTCTCACTTTTTAGCGCGTTAGCTCTTGTTAGCATCAGCCGACTTAGTTGCTGTAGTGGAATGAGAACTTGCATGCTCAGGTGTTTGCCCGAAATTGTTCCCCTCGCCAAAATGATTGTGTGTGTGTATATGTGTACAGGTTGGACTGCGTCAACTCCAGACAGTCAACACTTCGTTAATGCATATAATGTGATCTAATGTCTTGTTTGGCCTGTCAAATTGTCTCTGTCTAAACTTTGTGCAGATCTTCATGGTACTTGAGCTCCTACTGACCACTTTCAAATAAGTTGTAACCATGTCTACAGTAACTTACTGTTGTTTTTGAAAAGTATTGTAAAAGTAAAGTAACAAAAAAAATAAAAAAGATATATACACACACACACACGCATAGGCATATTAGCAATTTCGGCGGGGAATCTTTTTCTGGGCAACTGGTGGTGGCCGTGTTTAATGGCGCGCGTAAATCGACAACACAACTTGTGTTGTTTTGAACTTCATTCTGCTTTTACTAGACTTTTTGTTTTTGCACGAATCCTTGTTTATCGTCTGTGTAGGAATTTTATTATCAACGACCTATTTACGTTTTAGTTATAGGAGTGTGCTGATGATCTGCGGTGCACAGAACGTGGTAAACTTTATAAGTATTCAACATGTGGCACATCTAGCAGGGGCATCCTTGGTGAACTGGTAACGTTAGTTTTATATATGCAGATCATTGTTTAATGTGAAGATTATAGGCAATTTAGTTATGTTATAATTTCTCTACAATCAAACCAGATGAATGCTTGTATGCAGTGAAATGGTTCGTGATTAATGTAGTGAGGTTTACTGTACTACTGTAACGTAGTCTGGCAATAGATTATTTGTCCAAGAGGACAAATAATCTAATGAGTGAATAACCAGTTCTGTGACTTGCATGTACTTGATCGTTTCCTGATTAACATGCGTTTTGGTATTCTTGCCACATTATCTTTAA
>JAODUG010075463.1:0-13139 GCA_027564795.1 Aphredoderus sayanus
GTGTGTATGTGTGCATGCAAAAACCTGTCACAAAATGTAGTTGTTAGTGAGGGTGGGATGCCACAACCACGCCGCACTGACCCCAGCAACAGGCAGGCAAGAACCCCAGAATCCAGGCCTTTTCGCGACCCCCTGAAGCTCAAAGGACCCGACCCCCTGAGTATTCTTGCCTTGATGTTAGAGCCAAATAACTTTTAGTACTAGTACCTTTGTATAGCTATGTGTGGACCTAGTAGTGACTAAAACATTGTGGACATTACAACCTTTAGGTGTAATTATGCCCTCTAATTGTTTGGAGTATGAATTTGACAGGTGAACGATTTCTACACGTGTCTCCATTAAAGTATTGTTATTTGAATCATTTCTCATTTTTATTGTTTTGTATGTTATTCAGTGTTTATTTGTCTGCACCTTTACTCCGCCCACTTTATCCTGTTACAGAACAAGCAGCCCCGTATTAGTGCAACAAATCAAGATGGATACATTCAGGCTGCTGATCCTGTCTCACTGACTGCAATAGAATGGACGGGTTCAGTTTCACACACTGTTTCGGAGTGTGCTCCAGTCAGCACAGAGTGTGTATTTTCACAAAACAATTAAATTCCTATGGTAAAATGTCACATAATGGGTTGTTGTAGTGTTTCTAATATAGTAAAGGGTGAATGTAATTTACAAATCAAAATTATATTAGCATTTTGCATACTGTCCAAACTTTCTCAGCAATGGGGTTGTAAATTCCTCAAGCCACCCCCGGCCCTGGTGGACTAAATGACCAGCAGCCCACAGAGAAACCTCCCTACCAACTGATTATCCAGTAACCACACAGCATATACACCTTGTTACTGCTGAGCCAGTGTATGCTGGATCAGAGATGAAGGACGATTCTGGTGGCGTTGAGCCATGGAAGGGATAAATAAGAAAATGCCCAGTCACGAAATATTTCAGTTGTGAAAAAAGAGGGACAAAACGTAATAAGCGAACTAATGTTAGCTGCAGATATTTTCTTGCCGTTCTTGGGGTGTTCCGTTACACCTATGCTTGTTTTTCATAAGGCAGTCTCAACACTCTTTCTGCTTCTGTGGTGGAAATCACACAATGGCCGACACTGACTGCTGTGTTTGCTCAGCTCATGTGTGTTGTTGCAGGGGCACGCTGTGCCTGCAGAAACACTCCTGTGGTGTGTGTGTGTGTGGGGGGTGATGGGGATCTCTTCTTCAGGATTGTAAAGGTGAGCACCATCCTTCAGGGATGTGGGCTCTCTGCACATGTTCCCTGTGATACCTGCAGTGGCCTGGTGCTCTGGCTGTCGATGGAAGCTGGAACACCACATTCCCTGATCACACAAAGGTCTACAGTACCATCCCAGAACAGTAACATAATACTGTACAGTACATGCTGTTGAGTGTGTGGTCTCTCTATCACACCCATATTAGTGTGTTCATTTAAGAAGGCCACCTACACACCTGCCCAGAGGAATGTTAGTGCAGACTTCAATCAGAGCATGTGGGGGGTACAACCAATGGTTTTACTCCCAGTGATGCCAGGGGAAGTGGCTAGTGGTGTGGAAACCTCCAGGAGTCAGGCAATAGTGAATGATACACATGGTTGAGAAGTTGTAAGAACAGTTACACCATGTTATTATAAGGTGGAACTGTTTTCTTTGAGTCATGCACACTAGTTCTGAATAAAATGTTAATATGCTCTAATGGACATTACAGTAGTGTCTCACAATAACAATGCTCACGGTTCTAATGTCAATTAGAATGGGAGAAGCTACAGTATGTCGATATTTACATGGAATAATAGCTTAACGATAGGGTCTTAAGAGGGTTATATAATGTCAGCAGTTCCGTCGTCAGCCTTGATGTAGAGGTCCCTCATATCTGTGCGCTCTGCTCAGTTTACATTATTCATGCGGAGGAGGGTCTGACTATTTGGTCTTTTTCCGCCTATATAAAATGAGAAGATCGCTTAAAAGAAAGTACAGATGGAGACGGCTAGCCCACTCGTTGTGTCACAGAGAGTCCCCGTAAGCCTACGTGACGACGCGCATACTGTCCCTTTCTGACAAGCTTAACGGCAGAATGCCCAGTCTCTGCGTGCTTTGTCTCACTGCTGTAGTCGCTGTATTCAGCCGGATCGCCGAGACCGTGGGTCCGGTAGTCCGATGCGAGCCGTGTGACGCTGGGGCGCTTCTGCAGTGCAAGCCGCTGACTAAAGACTGCGCCGAGAAGGTGCGGGAGCCCGGCTGTGGCTGTTGCATGACGTGCGCTCTTGCCGAGGGCCAGCCGTGTGGAGTGTACACCGGCCGCTGCGGCTCCGGCTTGACCTGCCAGCACCGGCCGGGGGAAAGCCGACCCCTGCAAGCCCTACTGGAGGGACGCGGGTTTTGCACCACCGCTGCCTCAAAAAAATTTAGCAGCATTCAGATACATGCGCAAAAACAAGGTAGGCACGTGGATTGTCAAGAACGTAAAATGCAGGATCTTTATGTTACTCCCCTATGTTCTCCTGACACACGTCTCTCATTTAATGTCGACCTGTTTGCAGACATGTTATCTTAACGTATTAGTGGTTCTCCATGATTTGACTGGTGTGGTGCCCTATTTGTGTTTTGCCACCTGCGATTCCGTTTCAGGGACAGTTTGCAGTGTACTGCTTTTGAAAAAGCATTAGATTGATTGAATGGAAGTACTTTATATGCTAACATTAGTCTAGCACGATGGAATAAAGTGCAAAATACCAATACAGCACAATACACTAAAATCCTAGTGATGTGTTACATTGCATGTACACATGTTAACAATCCAAAAGGTATAGGCAAAATAACAATTTCGCCAATTTCATAACAGTGCTGTTATTAAAGGTTCTGCAGAACACTCGACATATACACATTTAGTCTGGCTAGTTACACATTTGGGGAAATTGGTTACGTGTAGATGCTTTCATCTATTGACTAAATAGGATATCGTGCGCCAGCAATATTTGCACACGGCACGCGTGTTGACAACGTTCCAGGTCAGTTTCGTGTGTTTTGAAAATGCATGCTTGGTATAGGCTAACAGTGACAGTAAAAAGTTATACTGTAGTTCCGTGGAAGTGCGGTGCCACCAACGTATAGCTTCATACAACTTTAATTTTGTATGAAGATATTCCCATTGTGAATCTTTATGCTGGCGAGAAACTCTCTCTCTCTCTCTCTCTCTCTCTCTCTCTCTCTCTCTCTCTCTCTCTCTCTCTCTCTCTCTCTCTCTCTCTCTCTTTCTCTCTCTGCAGAAACACTCCTGTGTGCCTAAGGTAGCCTACTTGGCACAACATTCGTAGAGGGGTGGCATTGAAGTACATGGTACCCTTCAATGTGATGAAGGCTTCTTCCCAACAAATATGCACACACACACACACACACACACACACACCTACACCTATGTTACGAATTTGATGAGCTGGCTTGTGTTTAGCCAGGCATGCATGCACACTCTGGTGAGATGGCACGCATGCCATAAGCATGTGAACACACACAGGCCTGTGTGTTTAGGCCCTCTGAGGTCAGGTCTCCAGGTCTCTGTGTGCTCATTCTCTTTAGCTTGGCCACAACATCAGCCCCTCCACTTGTTTTCTTGGCCTGTGTCTGTAGGAGCTTGACATGTCTTTGCTACTTAGTGTAGTCTGGCATAGATAATAGGACATTTAACAACAGCATTAAAGCTTTATTAAAACAAACCTTTTACAAGAGACCCAAAATATATATTGAAAACATATTTAATCATACATTCCAGCATACAACATATTAACAAACAGTATCTATATAAAATACAATGATATCATCTATACATCTTACTGGTTGGGGGCTCCCAACCCCAGAGCCCCACTACTGCTGGAGGCCATATATTTGATCTTCCTCAGTGTCTCTCCTAGAACACGTCACTTCTGCCACACACTGCCCTTGACTCTAGTTTAAGGGAAAACTCGTTTGTTTTAATGGCAAGCTACACTTTGTTATGTGCCTGTGGTCAATGCCAGAATGTGGTAAAGATGTACAATACCATCTGGTGAGATATTAAATGTGTGCTATATGGGAAATGAGATGTATTGTGCATTTATGTCCATGTATGATCTTCACTTTTGAAGATGGAAAAAGATCACTTGTGCCCCCGTTGTTCAAAGTATGTAAGTGTAACTTGAGGACCCTCTCCACACCAAGCTTTTACTCTGCTTCCCACCACAGTGTGTATTTATTTACCCAAATATCGTTACGCAAACAAATTGCGCAGTATGCTTATTGAAAAAATTACTAACTAACGGAAGTTTATAAGCAGATATTTTTCTCTCTTTTCTTGTTTGTTTTTGGGAATTTAGGGAGTTTGTCGTACAGACAGTGCAGACAGTTTCTGAGTGGTGTCTGTGTGCGAGGCAGGCTTGTTTTTGTTGTTAAAATGTGTTGTTGTTTCTGCTCTGGTGAACCCGTGGAAGCCAACCATGTCACTAATTGATTAGTCGGTCTCTCAGCCTTCCTGGCCACATGAGCTACTGATCCCAAAAATCTGCTTTCAGTTAATGGTTTAAAAGTTTGTGTGTGTGTGTGTGTGTGTGTGTGCCTCTTAACCATGTTTGCGAATCAGTGTGTTTATGTGCACAATGACGTGTGTATGCTTGCATGTGGTTTGAACTAAACTGTATGTGTGTGCATGCAGGTTTGTGTGTGTGTGTGTGTTTGTGCTTGTATATGCATACACTATTGCAGTGTATCTATTTACGTACTGAGCTCAGTTAAGCAAAGCATTAATGTGTCAGTTATTTCATGTCCTATATTAGAGGGGAATGCTTAAGCACTCTTACCCCCTTAGTCTGTTGCAGAAAGTCTCTTTTTTGTCTTTACCAATTCCTCACCTTAATCTTACACTAACAAAATGTACATGACTTACATGTGAGAGGTTAACACAGTCACTTCCAAAGTCGTCTAATTCTTGGGTTTGTAGAATCAGTTCCTCTTCCTTAATCTTTTTCTTTGTCCATGGAGGTTTCTGGGTAAAAAAAGAATGTCCCTGTAGATCCATTGCTGTCAACAAACAGCATTCCATTGGACAGCACTGGATCAATGGACTAACACATAGAAGCTGATTGGCCAGGTTTATTTACTTCAGCATCTGGAGAAACAGCACTGTTTACCACAACACAATGTGCATACATTACAGTACAATACAAAGCCTAGTATCAATGTTATCTGTTAACGGTTACTGAAATGTGACCCCTTTTCCTCCCCAGACAGTGTGGGAGGCCAGGCCCTTGCCAATGTGACCAGGGTGATACCAGTGTTGCCAGGATTGGTGGAAGCGGAGGATGGGCATGGCAGGGGGTTTCTGGACAGCAGGCCACCACTGCACACCAAACTGATGAAGAAAAGCCAGAGCAGGAAGAGCCAGAGTTACAAAATGGAGTCTGGAGGAGCAAACTTGTCCCTGGAAAACAAGAGAGAGGCAGAGTATGTAAGTCACACCCTCTGTATGCCAGAGACACCAATAACTGCAGACACTGGAAACACTAATATCTAGCCAGTGTGGGTTAACGGTCTTCCTCGTAGGAGCCAGGCCAGCCCAGCTTCCTCTCAGTTTAGCTGTGTATTGGATGATAATATGTCTCTTTACATCACATATGAAAACACCCTGCCTGAAACCATTACTTATGATGCTAATATAAGTCAAGCACTGTTCCACTGCAGGGCTGTATGTTCTTGTCCTAGAGCGCTCTCACCCTGAGGGGGCGCTGTGTGACGCGTGCGTTGTGTTTCCAGGGGCCGTGTCGCAGAGAGATGGAGAGCATCCTGAACACGCTGAAGATCATCAACGTGCTGAACCCCAGGGGCTTCCGCATACCCAACTGTGACAAAAAGGGCTTCTATAAGAAAAAGCAGGTAGACACACACCTGTAGTCACACAAACATGCAGATGGGCTGTGCCCTAACATGTCCATGGAATCCTCACATAACCCAACAGCCCCACCAACCCCCTGCTGTCGCTCAGGTTGCCCAGACGACGGCGTCAACACTGTATTATCAGGATGGCTAATAACCGTGTATTACCCTGGTAAATGCACTGCAGCCGTCTGACTCACAGGAAGTGAAGAGGGTCAGGTGTACTTGTGGGTGTGGGTCCATGTGGGGGGTAGGGATGGTAAGAATGTGAGTGGAGCGTGGCACCCGTTTGATGGAGGTCGCGGTGGCCATTTTGGCAAGGGTGTAGCTGTGTCCGCCAGCTAAACTAAACAAACAGGCTGCCTTCCTTATTCCTCGCCTGTGGCGCAGAGCTGAGGCCACACGCAGACTGCTCATCCAGCAGGCAGCATTCCCCCTGACCAAACACGCTGCCCAGCTGCTGGCTGGAGCATGGGGGGGAGAGGTCAAAGAAACACTTCCTGTAACAGTGAGCCTTATCACAGAGATTCCTCAGAGCTGGAAAGCATTCTGAGAAATGAATGAGTCACCATGTAACCCCCACTTACACTGTGAGTCAGAGACCAACCCAAGCCATAACACACACACACACAGAGGTACGTCTTCCTCTGTCTTCCTCCAAAACGTGTTTTGAATGCTTCCATTTTCTTCCGGTTCTTTTCCTGAATTGGATTAACCTGTTTCACTGCCAGGAACGTGTGTGTGTGTGCGTATTAATTATGGATAAGGACCATGTGTAAAACATCTAAGGTGTCCATGCAGGGAAAAAGAGGGTGAATGATGAAGGGATCTAGTACATGGTCTCATGCACCCCTCTCCCCCCCACCACCAACAAGTGTGTGTGTGTGTGTGTGTGCTTATGTGCATACAAGCCCATGCATGCTTACCTTGAGAGAGTGCTGAAGCGAGTAGCTAATTTTAGCCATGGGCTATATGAATTGGCTCTGTATCTCAGCGCTAGCCAAGCCTGCCTGACACTGTGTGTCTCCTGACAGCCACACACACACCCTTGTGTGTCTTGCTGCAGTAACTCACTCACTGTCCTTCTGCCGTGTGCTCACCACTATACATGGGAGGATAGACAGGACAATACATTGGAAAGCTGCTCTGCATGACTTCTTAAGTTACCCTCCTGTTGCCCTCCAGGTCAAACTGACCCAACACACTAGCTCTTTGTGGCAGATAGAGGGCGCTAATCCTTATTCTACAACTTACACAGATATGATCTGAACAAGTTGTGTGTAGTGTGTTCCAGGACAACAGGGTTAAAAGGCACGAACAAACAAACAAATACATAAAGAAAGAAATCATAAAGAAAGCAATACACACAGCACTGACAATAAAGAGAATAACACAATCAGAAACAATCAGGTGGCGCCATCTGCTGGCATTTGCAGATGCGTTTCAAACAGGAGGGCGACAGGAGGGTTTTAAGGCAACAGCAAAATGTCAATTTAGCATTTGTTAAACAAGTTTTGTTTATTAGTGCATTGTTGTAATAACAGGGCTATTGTTTAAACACGCTAATATGTGTGTGTGTGTGTGTGTGTGTGTGCTAAGAGGACAGTGGGTTAGGTATGAGCCAGGTACCACACACACACACACACACTAGCACTGGCAGGCCCATACAGCTGACTCACTGAGCATGTCTCAGAAAGCTCTGTGGGAACGCACACTCCTGCCACAATGGCTATATAATAACCTGTCTGTCTCACTCTCTGTCTGTCTGCCTGTCTGTCTTTCTCTTTCCCTCCCCCTGTCCCTTTCTGTCTTTTAAATCCCACTCCTGCCTCTCACTAGGGATGTGTCTGGAGACCTTAGTTCTGTGTGTGTGTGTGTCTGTGAATACATGCATGTGTGCGGGTGTGTGTGTGTGTGTGAGTACAGTATATGCATGTGTGTGTGTGTGTGAGTGCAGTGTATGCATGTGTGTGTGTGTGTGTGTGAGTGCAGTATATGCGTGTGTGTGTTTGTGTGTGTGTATGTTCGTGCAGTATATGTGTGTGTGTGTGTGCAGTATATGTGTGTGTGTGTGTGTGTGTGTGCAGTATATGCGTGGGTGTGTGTGTGTGTGAGTGCAGTATATGTGTGTGTGTGTGTGTGTGTATGTGAGTGCAGTATATGCATGTGTGTGTGTGTGTGTGTGTGTGCAGTATATGTGTGTGTGTGTGTGTGTGTGTGTGCAGTATATGTGTGTGTGTGTGTGTGTGTGTGTGTGTGTGTGTGAGTGCAGTATATGTGTGTGTGTGTGTGTGTGTGTGTGAGTGAGTGCAGTATATGTGTGTGTGTGTGTGTGTGTGTGAGTGAGTGCAGTATGTGTGTGTGTGTATGTGTGCAGTGCTGACACTGGAGGTGTTCATTTCCAGCAGAGGTCAGCCATGATAAACAAGCTGCTGTGGCACCAGGACATGTAATGAGGCCTCAGTGTGTGTTGGCCTGTTTGTTTCATCTGGTTGCTAAATGAGTCTCATATCTTACTTCTCTACTGCAGCAATGTGTGGGCCAACAAGCTACTAGCAATACACCCTCGTAAACATAAGCATGCAAGCACATATCCTCTCTTACAGACAATACGAATATATACAAATATATACTGTATATACATACAGTATATACATATATACTGTATGTATATACAGTATATATGTATATACTGTATATATATATACATTATTTGCCTTTACATTTTATGAGCCTGTGTTTATGCTGCGGTCATACCCTTTTTAATGTCCGTGAAGCCTAGCCTAGCACTACTATTAGCTATACAGACAACACAGGAGTACACATTTCTATACAAACATGACACACACAGCATATATAGGTGGCAGTAGGAATACATGAGAATGGATATAATGTGCTCTGTTGGCAACAACCATGTTGGACTGCCTGGTCCCAGAATCCATACACCTTATGTGATTCCTATGGTCAAACGGGGACTACAACCTAGGGTTGAGGGGGCTGGGATTGTACTGTATAAGATTATGCAAAACAAACTACTACCCTTAACACACTATGTATTACTCGATTTGTTACCTAACTTTTAGCACTGTGGGCTAATGCCACAGCATTGTTTAACGAATATGCAACACTTGCCAGTGTTTCAACAAAGCATGATAGTAAATGATACATGAGACACATTATATTATGTTTAACTTGAGTTGGCAAACCAACCAAACGACACAAACACACGGAACATTGTTGACCAGTTGTAGGTGAGGTGAGTGTTCATTTAGAGGGTGCACAAAATGCATTTGATTGTGTTTGTGATTAGAATCACAAACGATTAGTTCAAAATGAAAAACTATTTTTACTGACTCAGGACTCATGATTCCTTTTTGTGCAAACAGGTCTTCTGAGTCTTTCATTTTTGTAGAGCTCCACCGTAGCATGGATCGCCAAAGAAGCATTTTTGAATATGTATATTGTTGAAATAATCTCCAGTCTTTCATTCCTTGTTCACGATAGGGACACACTGACCGAAACACCATTGCTCATGAGACTACTTCTACAGCTAGGGGCAGGGCTCAAAGGTCTGTCTCTGTCACTGTCTCTCAAGTTAATCTTTATCCTTACAGTTATTTGTTACTGAATGGCAAACTGCAAGTAGCCTAGAACATAATTATCGACATGAATCAGGTAAATAGGTAAACATAACTCAAATAGGTACACACTGACGCAAATGTATCAAGTTATCTGGATCTTTGGTTCTTTGGTCACGTGACACCACCTTGAGCAACAGAGACTCAAAAGAACCAAGAATTAAAAAAATGTGTTCTTTATATCACATGACTGTGGATAACTATGACAAATACAAAGAAACGATCATGCAGAACGGTATGTAGGAACTGTGACAATGTTTGTAAGTGATGCTGCCACCCACATTTTGTAATATACTTGTATTATCAATATTTCTTTTAAAGAATTGATACCAAATGAGTAGCTTGGGTGTATCGAAGTCTTGATCCCGCAGTATCGATTTTCCCATCCCTAATGCCACAACCGCGGGCAGCTCCCTATAGGACTACTACATTACAACCAGTGTTGTCCAATGGCTTAATACAACATACCACAGTGAACGACCAAATCCATCAGTTATTCAAATAAGATGAGTTTGTATAGGCTTGGACACCCAAATCACCTTTTAGCTCATTTAGCTTTTCCAAAGCAACATTAACTAAAAAACACATTTCTATCTACTATTTCCTTTTAGTTCATCAGCCTCCAAATTATAAGATGAAATAAATGTATGTTTAAGGTCTTAACTGTTTGCCTGTGTGCGTGATAGAGAGATGTTTTGTTTGTTGGCAGTGAGGCAGTAAAAAAGGACTGCTAGAGATGGCTTAATAGTTTACAGATGAACCATTAGCATTCAGCCTTTCTGAAAAACACACCAACACACACAGAGATCTCTATCTCTATTTTAAAAAACAGTGGTTTTCAATCTTTTTGAGCCAAAACAAAATAAGTAGCTCATAGTTTGTAGGCTAAGAACTACTTGGTAAAGCATCCAGTATAAAAAACAGTTATGCTATTGAAAAACATACACACATTTAATTAAAGACAATAAAACTAGGTTAAATAATGTTAATTAAAAACTTCCCCAAAATGAGAAATAATCTCTTGACCCCACTTTGACAGCCAGTGAATTAGAGTAAAGGAACAGAATGTGAAGCTCCCTCCACAGCCTCCACTGCTGGGGTCAGAGCTAAAATAGAAGCTTGGCCACAGCCTCAGACTATTACTCTGTGTGTGTGTGGCGGGAGGGGAGGAGTGAAATGAGAAAACAAATCAGCGGAAGAGGGAACAGACAAGAGCCACGGCCCCCCAGTGCTGCAGTTGTCAGTGAGGTATTTTAACTGTCTCTATAAAAGTGCCTTTGATCATGTGTGTACACAGAAACAAACACTGCAGCCACAATGAGGCCTGTCTGTCTGTCACTGTTTAGAGATTCATCTCAAGATGCTTCAGGATTCAGAAATAAACATCTGAATTGGATATTAGTTTGATCTTAGAGTAAGTATTATCTTGGAAGGTACACTCAGTTTGTGGCAGCAATAGGTTTGAGTGTGCCCCTCCCAGTTTCTCCACCCCTCCTTATGTAGCCTTGAGCACTAGTCTGTTGTGTGTGTAAACTGAACTAGAACAAAACGGAGGACTGTGCCTTTAATATATAAAAACACAATGCAATCCTTATCAAAATGTCACATTACATACTTAACTTTGTGTGGGACATTTCAACATACTATATGAGTATGGCTATAAATGTGTGTATACAAGCAGGTGTGTGTATACATCTGTAGTCTATGTGTCTCTGTGTCTGCCAGCTACCCAGAATAGCAGTACTGGTTTTCCCCTCCAACTGGCCTTTGCAAATATTTTAGAGACTGCATGTTTACCTTCACACTACTCTACTCTCAATCCCTTCCCTCACTATCTAAATTAATCTAATTCTCCCCATTTCCCTCCCACTGGCTAGGAGCCTGCCATTCCCTATAGCCCCTAGGTAGGATGTAACTGCATCAGGCTAACGGGGATTAGCATGTTGTGTGATCTCTGTAGAACTGTGCAGAGTTCTGCTGAGACATGTCAATAAAGGGGAGTGATAACAAACACACTGTCCAATGTGGAGCCGATTAATCTGTGTCAGGTTTAATTCCTCACCTTGGAAACGCTGATCTGTTTGCACAATGTGTCTTGTATGTGTGGGGAAGCTCGATCCTGCATTGCTCCGCTGTAGCAGGCTGGCTGTCAGCTGTTGGTACAAGCTGCATGCTGTTGGAGGGACTAAGACCAATCCTGATGGGGCCAATGCATACTAGTGTTGTTATGATACTAACATTTAGATTTCGATACTACTACTCGATGCTACTACTGAGTAAATTATCACGATACTTGATACTGAAACGATACTTATTTAATTCTAAGGAGTAATTTAGTACAACAAAACTCTTTTTGTTATACAGGTACTATTGAAATTAATATGCCCTATATATACCACTGCACTTAATGTTTTATCATTCAATTAATAAAAAAGTTTGACATTGTAATAATTCAAATAATCACTGATATGCCACATGCAATATAGGGCTAATGTATTTAACAGAATATTATGTCTACATTTATTTCATTACATGACACCACTTCATCAGTGATATTTAGGGCTTGGTGAAATAATATTCATCTTACTTTAAACCTAAATAATTACTTGTAGTTCTGACTAAATAAATAAATTACTTAATTCCTGGATTCATTCAGTTATAACTATTTGCAATGTGATTTGTTTCACAACCACACCTGCTGTCACTCTTTACACTCTTTATAGAGGGTTGGATGATTGTCAATAAAAATTTAGCGAGGTACTTGTGTTGCCTCCTTTCGCTAAACACGGTTTAAAGCAAGATTTGCACTACGGCGGTGTAATGTTTTCGGGCTCGCCTTTTTCATTGGCCTTATATGCAAATGACTGTCATAGAACGCTACAAGCACCTTCTCTGTTCACAAGTTTCGACTGACTCGCTGGAGCGAGGTCTTCGTCCTGTAGCCACGCCCTCTCGTCTGCTAGCAGCGGAGCACCTGCGTGACGTCACACGCCGCTCTGCTTGTCTTAAACAGAACAACTTTTAGCGCTGCTGTTTTGGCACATAGTGCCGGTGTATCTAAATTCCAGTATAGTACCGCTTATAGAAAAATGATCATTATCAGTTTTAAAAATATCAATTTTTTGTTGTCTATGTTTTTTACATATAACAACGTCCTGTTTTTGGTGAAAGCTCCCACCCAATAAAGTGCACTGGATACAAGGTGGCTCTTCACAGATGGCTGTGCCCCGAAGTACAGCGATGTGTTACCAGGGCGGCCGTGTGACTTGATATCCAGGGATATGACGTTCTCTCCCCCTGTCTGCTTGCAGTGCCGTCCATCCAAAGGCAGGAAGAAAGGCCACTGCTGGTGTGTGGACAAGTACGGGCAGCCTCTCCCCAGCTACAACAGCAAGGAGCTGGCTGAGGCCCAGTGCAACAACCTGCAGAACAAGTGTGAGCAGATGGAGTGCAGAACCAGGGAGGAATAGATGGTCTGGGGGAGAGGCAGAGGCAGATGATGGGGTATAGAAGATGTTGCTCCTCTTCTATTCTACGAGGAGCTTCTGGAAGTTTGTCTTCAGGTCACACAGGGGGGGGGGGGGGGGGGGGGG
>JAODUG010075474.1:0-13138 GCA_027564795.1 Aphredoderus sayanus
CATGTATGTGTATAACATATTAGTCTTGCTGATCTGACATAAGGCCGCAGCGAAAAATCAGGATTGGAGGCAGCCAACTGAAGGGGGTGTGCGTGAGGGTAATATATTAGCTAAACAATCATAGAGAAAGTCAAGTGCACATCAGTCTGTTCATTTAAAATTTTTGCCCTGACATATATAAGCTAAAATAGTTCTCAAAACTGGACTTTCAATTAAAATGTGAAGTGATTAATAATGTAAGGCCGATGCCGGAGCTACAAGATTTGCTTCAACCTACAGGACAGAAGATAACAAACGGAGTAGTACACCCGAAAAGACTGGCTGTGTGGTTGTCCTACGAGAAACCGTCTTTTCTGTTTCCCTGCCTTGTGTTCTCAACAAGTGACAATGTCTGCCTCCCCAGCCATGAACCTCACTGCATGTCACTGGTGTTGTGTGTATTTATTTCTTTATCCCTTGTGATGTCCTCCGGGTCAAAATCATCCAAATCACTAGCTCTTTGTGGCAGATAGAAGGTGCCAATTCGAAGGACAGTAGCAGGGTTAACTATATTTAAAATATTAATCAGTAGCCTAAATGCCATGTGTGCTGAATATATAGTTTGAATAATTTACCAGAGGAGAAGGGGAGATAAAACAGAGGTGTGCGGTGGGGGATTAGGACCACATGATAGACCGCTTTAAGGTAAATTACACATTTGAAACGCATTGTGAAGGCTAAGATGTTGTTGTGTTGTGCGCCTGCACTCACCTCATCACCGCCAAGTCATCACAGATGTTTTCATAGGCTAGTCCAAAACAACAAAACAAACTCAGTCTTTTTTAAATTCCATGCCCCTTTTACACATGTTGACAGTTTCTTGAAGTCTCAATGCAATGTATTTTACATGCTTACTGTAGGTGAAAATATGACATAGATTAGGATATGTGGAATAGCACCATATTATGCTCATTTTGCAGGAGTCACTCCATGAAAAACTTATATTTCTTGTGTTTCTTTTTTTTAAATAATTATGTCGATGTGATGTTTTTTCTAGTCATAAAAAGAAAAGAGATGGTGAAACAGGCAAATTAGAAAAGTGCCTGCTTTCTAGAAGTTTATCAGTTTATATGGTAAGGCCCCTATGAGGATATGACCGCTCATAGCATGCTACCGTAGTATTCAGCACAATATACAATCTAAGGAACTGAAGTTGCTCAGCCGTACGCAAACATAGGTAAATGTTTAATCAACATTTATGGCCAAATCTGTAAACCTAGATATTAATGGTTCATCCATCCATCCATCCATCCTCAACCGCTTATCTGAGGTCGGGTCACGGGGGCAGCAGCTCCAGCGGGGAACCCCAAACTTTCCTTTTCCGAGCCACGTTAGCCAGCTCTGACTGGGGGATCCCAAGGCGTTCCCAGGCCAGTTTGGAGATATAATCTCTCCACCTTGTCCTGGGTCTTCCCCCGAGGCCTCCTCCCAGCTGTACGTGCCTGGAACACCTCCCTAGGGAGGCGCCCAGGGGCCATCCTTAACAGATGCCTTAACCACCTCAACTGGCTCCTTTCAACGTGAAGGAACAGCAGCTTTACTCCAAGTTCCTCTCGAATAGCCAAGCTTCTCACCCTATCTCTAAGGGAGATGCCAGCCACCCTCCTGAGGAAACCCATTTTGGCCGCTTGTACCCGCGATCGTGTTCTTTCGGTCATGACCCAACCTTCATGACCATAAGTGAGGGTAGGAACGAAAATTTCCCGGTAGATCGGGTGGACAGGATATCGAGGCGTAGGGGAGGGGTTGTGGTTTGGTGGCCTGGGGATCTCTTTGCTGCTCTCTATGTGGTCCTTATGGCATCATCGTTCAGGTAGGGAATGAGCCCTTACCCTAAGTGCAGGAGATCAAGTACCTTGGGGTCTTGTTTGCAAGTGAGGGGACATTGGAGCGGGAGATTGGTTGGAGAATCAGAGCAATGGGAGCGGTATTGCAATCGCTTTACCAAACTGCTGTGATGAAACGAGAGCTAAGCCGGAAGGCAAAGCTCTCGTTTCGTTTCTCGTTTGCTCCCTATGGAGGTGTTCCAGGCATGTCCAAGCGGGAGGAGGCCACAGGGAAGACCCAGGACTAGCTGGAGAGATTATATCTCCACACTGGCCTGGGAACACCTCTGACCTGCAGTCAGAGCTGGTTAATGTGGCTCAGGAAAAGGTCCCCTGCTGGAGCTGCTACCCCCGCGACCCGACTCCGGATAAGCGGTTGAGGATGGATGGATGTACAAAATCATACATAATCAGATGGCGCCCTCTAGTTGCATAATTTGATATAATTAAGGACAACATGAGGGTTAAAGTCCATTAGGCCTACCCACTGTACAGTGCCACAGCAAAAGAGAGGCTAAGAGAGAAACAGGAGCAGATGGCACGCCCATTGAAGAAGCTGATTCTGGAGGTCGATATACGCTGTAACTTCACGCTTCAGCATGTATGAAGAGAGAGAACCAGTGGATGCGGCACTGGCAATATTGAGAACAGGGTTTATCTCAAGCTCAATATTTCATTATCAAGGTTAACAAATCTGTTAAATTCAGTAAACACTTAATAAATTGGGCGGTAACATAGCCTACCTGACATACATTTATTGGGCTGTCAGATTTGTTGCATTACATTTTCATCACCAGCAGATGGCGTGGAACATTTTCTGAATGAAGCTTCGAGTACTGAACCATTTTCAATACAACTGTGTCGGATATCAATAACTCTTTGGGAAGCTTCATTTGGCCATCACTACCCACAGCTCAACTCCTCGCTGTTTTGTAACCTGCTGTTCAGTCGTTCGCATTCAGTGAACATGTAGCCTAGTTAACGTCCCACCAAACTGCAAGCAGGGAAAGTCTCATCCATTCCATCCTGCCTCGTTAAAAAAAACTACAACCAATTGCAACCCTACACGCGCTCATGCGACCAGCTGTCAAGCTAAAAAAATAATAGGAGTACTGTAGTGTATTTATTTCCTGCTGTCATCCAGGTCAAACTGACCCAACACAGTACCTTTTTGTGGCAGATGGAAGGTGCCAATCCTAAATCTACAACAAGTGCGCTTGAAACCCGAGGACAACAAAACGGTTAAAAGGCACAAAAAAAGAGAAAATAATAATAATAATAATAATAATAATAATAATAATAATAATAATAAAAACCTAAAGAAATAAAGAAATAAATACACACAGCACTGACAATAAAGAGAACTACACTATCAGACACAATCAGGTGGCGCCATCTGCTGGCAGAATAAGATTTATTTTAAATATTTGAAACCCGAGGACAACAGGAGAGTAACACCAATGATGATGTCCTTCGGGTCAAAATGACCCAAATCACTAGCTCTTTGTGGCAGATAGAAGACGCTAAACCTAATTCTACAGCTTACACAGACATATGATGTGCACTGCTAGCACAACAATGTGTGCGTTTGAAACACAAGGACAACAGGAAAGGCACGAAAAATCAACACAAATACATAAAGAAATATTTAATAAATTAATAAATACATACACTAGCAATGAGTATAAAAGGAACCATACAATCATACACAATCAGATGGTGGTTCAAGACTATATTGTAGGGGCATCACGAGGGATATAGGATACTTCTGAAACAATTTATGCCATTTGGAAAGTATTTACAGATCTCTAATTGTATCTTTATTTGTATAGCCTAAATAGCATATAATTAACACACCCACATGACGGTGGAGCACATGCGGCATTATTAAATAAATGCCTTTGAAATAAGTAGGCCTAATGTGGCACAATTAAGTAAAATCTGCTTGAAATCAATAAAAGTAGCCTTTTGAAAAACATAATTCTGCAATAACCTAAAAGATTAAAAGACTAAAATGTAGGTGTCTGTTTCTATTTCTCAAGCTACTTTGAGACACTTTTTCAGAATACATAATATTGGGTATGCTGTTGGTTTACATTAAGATCTTCTTTTCTACATTTGAAAAATGTTTAGGTAAATAGCCTACAAATCAGTATTTCACTTTCGAAGTTTATTTACTGTAGTGTAGCGCTGTTAAGCAAATGTATAGCCTATCCTTTATTTATTTGTATTAATTGATTGTAATGTTAAATATCTGGTGTGGATTTTATCAATCCGCATGAGGGCAGTATCTATCTCTTGAAGCAAAGTTTCGCCGTCGTATGTTGTCCATTTGCTATTATTATAACGTGTTATCTGGGATAGGCCACTTTTGGTTTCCATTGCTTTATATTATTTTTTGTTCTATTAAGTTTTACTTAGAACACTGAAAGGTTTGCAAGTTTTGGTCTTTGAACACCTGTTATAGGTTCAATGCGAATAGGCTGATCAATGCTATAGGCTATTTTACCAAATGATAGATGCAATAACACCACCACGCACACATTTCGTTCTATAAGAATTATGCATCTAAATAATGGTTGGTTGTGAAACTGCCGAGGTGGAGCTAAGACGAGTCTCATTAGCATAGAAGATGTGGTCATAAATGTGACTGCCTATAGTACATTATCAATCCTACCAGATTGACATGTATGTATCATTTGGAGTGGAGCGCAGGACTAATAAGAACAAGTGGGCACTACAACGACAGCCTTAGTCCGGACAATGGTTACCTTCCATATGCAGACCTCCCACTCGTCTCAAAGGGCAATCCTGGCTGTCAGTAAGTGGAAGTAGTAATCATCCGGCTGTCTCTTGAAACCTTCAAATAAAACACAATCCGGCAACTCCCAGCCTTATCAGACAACAAACAGCCTTTTCAGATTTAGTTGGACACTGTTAGTTAGTTTGAATCAACACTCACACACCTGATTGGCTTGGGTTCTGAACAAACCGACTCGTATTCCCGGGGTCACCCATGAGACTAGAAGTCGCAGCGAGGATGGACTTGTTCAAGAAACTGTGGAAGGCGAGGAAACTGATTCTGGTGGTCCTCATCCCCTTGTCCCTGCTTCCTCTGCCGCTTATCCACCCCACCAGCGTAAGTAATATTATTTTAATATCTTCAAACCTCAACCAAATCGGAAACAAGAAGCGTTCTAACTCAAAGATCGCCCTAATGTAATTCTTATATTTTAAGCAGGGAGTCTCAATGTAAGGATTAGTGAGGGTTTATGGTATATGAGAATGACTCAAAAGACCCACTGTGTTTTGTTTTCATTCATTCTGAACGTCAGCTGAGCGTTGCGCGTAAGGCGATGTCTCTACATGTTGATGATTATGTATGTGTTGAACATTGTCAGTTATTCAGATATCACAATTCGAAGCAACTAGAAGCATTGCAAGCGAACGTTATTGGACTTAAATGAGTTTTATTGGATAATTGTTGGGCACACAACTTGTGTTGTTTAATATAAATAAGGTTTAATTCAAACTAACTGCACCCGTGCGTAAAAGCGCAATGAGTCCTGTGCTGCAAAAGACTTGTTGTTCTCACTATGTATTTTAGAAGGAATACAATTAAGCCTAGCTATGTTATTACTGTAAGACTGTGGTTGGCATGGCAGGCGGCACAGGACACGTTGAAGAAAGAACAACGGGCATGCCACTGAGGTGCCAAGTTATTGTTATGTAACTAACTAAGGGGTGCACGCACCCCAAACCGGCCCTGGAATGTGTTAATGTCTAGACAGAACCCCCAAGACCCATAGAGTGTAAGTTCATCCACATGGATGGAGTAGTACAATAGGCCTACAGGGTCCAGCTGCACCAGAACACTGTAGAACATCTGTTGGATCTGTTCTGGTCAGCACACAGCAGGGAGCAGAGCAGGACCAATAGACAAGGGAACAGAAAAACAAAAAGTGCATAGGTCAGAGGGAATTTTGATGTCAGAAGATATGAAAGGCGAACTTGTATGCGAGTCCAAATGTGCTTCACATTCTAGCTTGTAACCTAATAAAATTTTTAGTTATTTTCATTCATTTTGTGGCTCTTGCTTTGTAGTGTGTCATTAATCATTATATGGGCAGGTGACATACTCTATCTAGAATAGATCACACACAAGTGTCTCCCCACTAGGTAAATGGTTGGACATGTGTGTAGATCTATGGATGTGTCTACTGTATTATATGTACATGCCTGTTTGTTTCTGTATGGATACCCAAAGAGCTCATGTGCCAATGTTAATTCCACATTTTCCAAACAAATGATAAAGATGCAATTAATATATTCAAAGACTTGTCTGAGAGATTCCTGTGTTTCTGTCTCAGAATTATGAGTTTGAGGAATGTGAGTTTTGACTATATGAACACAGCATTCTTTGAGATTTATTTGACTTATGTTTTAAACATTAGACATAAAAAGTTGTTGCCTGGTAGCAATAGTACAGTGTTGTGGATCACAAGTCAGGCAACATGTTTAACAAAATTATATGAGGCTTCCTTTTTATATTTAATCAATTCTGCTATAATTCTTTATATTTTAGCCAGTTGATCCAATTGACTGTAGGCTATACAGTATTTTGCGTTATGTTATCCTAGTTAAGCTAAATGAACTTTAGTCTAGATTTGAGGTGGGGTAGACCTCATAACTCTGCAGATGTTGACTTGTCTCAAATGTGTACATGTTGTTGAAGTGCATTGATACAGTAAGTAAAACTGTTGTAAATGGAATCTGACCTCAAAATAATGCCTTTATTCTCCTAATTATTATATTGTATGTTTTTACAATAATATATTGACAGGCACTTTGCAGGGATGAATGTTTGCAGATCTATTGAAATGACCCAGTGTGTAACCGTGTTGCACTTATCTTCTGATTAACTACCAGTGATCAATGCACAGTGACTGCTGTGCTGAATCAGGTCTTTTAATCTTGGTCTGTATTCGCTGTCTGTATTCTTCCTTTACTCTTTAATCTTTTTACATTGGCCTTTCTGTATTGTACGTATATGTACTGAATGCTACGTTATGTTAAACTCCTAGGTGGAAGTAATGAATAACAAATACTTCTTTTGCTATAATTAAGTACCATTTTTCTTAAATGTTATCTTATTATAGTAAGTATGTGTTATTTCAATGAGATATAGGCTACTTTACTTTGGTACTGGTATTGGTTACTGAGTAAATAATTGATTTTGCTTTAACATGATCAAATTAAGATTGATCATTTACCATTACACTGTAGCATTCTGAAAGTGGCCAATCATATCACAAACTCTTGTATCTTGCCAAAATTGTTGCCAAAACGTTTCCCCCCACCAGAACTAACAACAATAATAGATCACTAAATGTCTACAACTCAGTAAACCATGACATGGTACATCTGTACTAATTCTTTTTTTTTTCATTTTTGTATTGCATGGTAAACATGTGTAAGATAGCATCTTTATACATTTGACTATATCTGAGTCATTTATAATTTTATTTTCAGTCACATACTGTACTGTAAATTATAATTAGAAAGGAAACTTTTTGTCAAGTACTTTGTGACAAATTCAGTCAATATCTCATCATGGTCCACTGGCTGTTACTGTATGTGTTTGTGCTGAGAAAATAACTAAAATTGTTTCTACACAGCCGTGGCTCTGTAAATGGAAACACAAACAAAGTGGTGCACACTGCACCACATAACACTGTCACAACCTTGTATCCGATTTGAGGGGTCGAGATTCTGAGGGAGCACCCTATGGCACTGATGAGAGAGCAGCTTTTGTTTTGATTGAGTTCAAATATTATTTTGATTTTTAATTCACTATTTTTTACCAATCTCTGTACAGTATCTTTCTTTTCTGTTAATTTCCTTCCCCCACCTATACTAGTTCCTCTTTTGCCGCTAAACCATCTGAGTTGTCAGCCATCAAATAATGCATCAGTCAAACCTTGTCACCTTGGAATGTGCTAATCCAATTAGGCAGATTCCTAGTATTACCATGTGCATGCTTCCTGACTAAATTACAGATTGTGCAGAGTGTGGTAACTGGTTGGAGTCTGGCAAACAATGGGCATCAGCCATTGTCACTCCAGGTAGACAATGGGTGGCTAAATAATATATGCAAAATTGACAACATATTGACAACAAAGCTTGCACACACATAAACCCTAAAATGCTGAATAATTCTGTATTGTATAACAGTTTTGATCATACCTTTATACAGTATTTGTACAGTATGTACATGTACCAACTTGTTTGATTCTGACCCCAAACATTGTGTTCTGTTTTCAACCTATCGAGGTGTTCTTTTATTATGACCCAAGACATTGCATTCTGTTCTCAAACTAATCCCACGGCCCTGTCTAATACCATTAAATACCTTTTGGCATGTTGGCACACTTTAATTAGAAGGAAAGACCCAAATAAAACTAGTCTAATTACACACTATGTTATAACTGTTTCTAAAAATGAAAAGCCAACAAAAATGTTCAAACCTTTTAAAACAGTATTTGCTGGTAAAATATGTCTTCTCAATATGTTTTCTCAAACAAAATTTAAACCCCCACAATAAACTTTTTAAAGCAGAAAGACATTTGTTCATTTTCTGCAATGAGTATTGCATACACATAATGTCGTCAGTTTGTACTACCCTTCAGAAGCATGTTATACATATACTGTATCTCTGCTGTGTGTGATTGTGACATTACATAACTACACGTGCACATGTAAGAGGTTATGCCTACTTGGTCAGGGCACACTTCCTACTAGCTAATCCTTTCCTGTCCCTCCTCCTATTTTCAGATTTATTTGTATAAAGAGTGTATAACTCATTGTGCATGTACAGCAAATGCAAGACATTTTTCATGCCACATGCTGTTTAGAGAAAGCCAATATATTTCACTGATGTGATGTCAAATGATTGAATGAATGAGTGAATTGTTTCATCTCTGAATCTATATTATGTAGCCTTGTGTGTTACATTAGTGTATCATGATGTGTGTTCTTTTCAGTGTTATGGGTGTTGAATTAAATATACCAGCTTACTTTCTAACATTGAGAATTTCAATTATTTTTATTTCTTTAAAAGCTAAGCACTAATACCTGAATTACTTACTTGTTCAAACATTTGTGTAACTTCAAATTACAGAGAACAAATGTTGAGCTGTACCTGGAAGAGGTAGAAACAATAACATGTAACCATGGTAACGGGGCTGAGTTGTGCCTGTCTCTTACTGTGAAACTGGCACTGTGTATACCTGCAGCCTAATGCAAAACTAATGAGCTACAAACAGTCTCATCAACGCTAGTGATTGTGAGCACATGTGCGTCTAGAGCACTGTAAGCAACCTGGCTCACTGTGTTGCTCTGTTTCTTTTCCAGGGGTGGCAATACAGGGTGAACCTAAGCTACATTACTACTAGTAGGCATAGTGATTAGTAATAATAGACTTTATTAATAATATACATTATTATACAAGTGTTCCTTGTTTGAGTGGATTGCTTCCATGTCATCCTTTTTAGGAGTTCAGCCTCTCACCACCTTATGTGTTTGTCTGTAGGAAGCATGCTGTGCCTACGTGCTGATGGTCACAGCTGTCTACTGGGTGTCTGAGGTGGTCCCGCTAGGGGCTGCAGCCCTGGTGCCTGCCTTCTTATACCCGCTCTTTGGAGTACTGAAGTCCAGCGAGGTAAGTCTACCTGTCTGTTCTGTTGTGCTACAACCTTTTCTAAGGCTGTGAGTACTGCTATAAGACACTACAAAGGTCAAAGCTGCCATATAATCGGTACATCAAGATGTTAATGTTAATGAAAATATTTGTCACGATGACCAGAGACTTCTGTGAATGGTTCCAATCATGGAGATCAAAGACTAGGGAATAGGTAGAGTCCAGGCAAAACGTTCCAAAAAACCAATAGGCGAACACAAAGTACAGAAGGGGCGATCAAAGACCATATCGAATAAACGGAACAAGGTGTACAAAAAACGTGTAATCCAAATATAATTCCAAAATGTTCAGTAGTAGTAAAATACCACTAAACAAAGACAACCATCTGACTAAATATGTAAGTAAGTAAGTCAGTGCTCTGGTAGAAGAGAAAACAGTTGTTCAGTATTCAGGTGATTGTGAAGACCGTTTAATAATAATAATAATAATAATAACTTAAATTTATATAGCGCCTTTCACAAACCCAAGGACTCTTAACAAAAAAACTGGGGGGGGGGATTAAAGCCCATAGGCCTCAATGAAAAGGTGTGTTTTGAGCTGTGTTCTAAACATTATTATGGATGAAGCAGAGCGAATAGCAAGAGGAAGCTTGTTGCATAGTGATGGAGCACCGACACAGAAGGCTCTGTCACCAAATGTCCAGAGCCTGGATTTAGGGACATCAACCAGGTCTTTGTCAGAAGACCGCAGGGACCGTGACTGGGTGTAGGGATGGAGCAGATCCTTGAGGTACCTAGGTGCGTAAGTCCGTGGAGAGGTTTAAGAACCCTGCCATCCTCTGTCTACGCCACAAGCATGCTGGGTGTCCCAGACGAATTGACCAGTCTTGGTTATCATTGACTGTTTTTTTTATTTTTCTAATTTTTTTATTTTGCTCATTGTTCCATACAGTAGTACTTAAATGGATACCACAGGCATATCAATTAGCCAGTAAGATTAATGGTTATATAGCATAAGAATAAATAAGCACACGGTAATAACAAATCCAACACTGTTACCCTCATGAATAGCTACAAACATAAATTGATCAACAAATATGTTACAGTTCAGAACATCCTCACAGGAACCACAATCATACTGTAGGCCAGAATAAAACAAAATAAAAACACAGTAATATATTAATATCCGAGGTTTGCAGTGATATATTATTAAAACTTACTGGCAATACAGAAGCAGTAACTGACATCAATTGTTTGTTATGTGTTTCAACCATATATAGGCCTATGATTGACTATTTTTGCCATGGTGATTTATTCAGGCACACCTAAGACACTGAAAACAAGCAAAAGTTATTTCCAAGTACATTTTTAACAACATAAGCGGTTATGTATACCAATATTGGTCTATATATCTTTATTTATTGGGAAAAACCAAGCAACTCCCACATTTTGTGCAGATTCAACTATGAGACTGTCAAAAAGATCAAATAGTAGTGATTTTTGTGAGCTGGCTCATTTGACTCAGCTCACTGAAAAGAGCCGACTCTTTTGGCTCCGAAACGGCTCTTGTGCATTGGGAACTGCGAGCCAGTTCCCAATGTTCACCTACAAGAGCCGGCTCTTAGACCCGGCTCGTTTGCAACCCATATATCAAATAGTTTATGCATCATAAAGTTGTTAGAGGGTTTATCTAACAGCAGTCATCTCCTTGCTCACAGGATATGTCAAACGACCACTTTGTCAGTCTGACTCTGGGAATCTGTCTGCGACAGGCAGACACAATTGTGCTTGCAATGTGCCAAAAATGCCCGATGTACCTGGTTTAAGTCGATTTACTTTACTGAACAGTTTGGTTTAGTCTTTTTTTGCTAGTGCTTAGTGATACGTGGCGGGTTCGGATAAGCTTATCAGAAAATATCTTGGGTGTAGGTGGGTTAGTTAAGTTGGTTTACTTACACATAGCCTACACCTACTGTATATCTCTCTGCACTCAATAGAACAATGTATTTGATAATTTAGTAGCCTAGACCCAGACGCGCTAAGATAGCCTACAGGCTAATTGTATTACGCTAACGTCACCTAATGCTAACAGCAAAATGAAACGATTATATACAGTAGTTAACCTACTGCTCACTCACTTTGTTTTAGCCTACCATTGCTCTGCAAAACATTGTCTACAATGATGTCTGTCCCTTTAAAACTTGCATTACATTAGGAATTAGTGTCTCTACTGTATATCGCCATCACTATACAGGCTCAAGTTAGGGTTTGCAGGTCGAGTCAAGTTCGGGTGGTTGATATTATATCTTATTATATCAGGTCAGGCATTGCGGGTTTGCGCTTATAGGTCAGGCAGGTGCAGGTTGTACAAAACAACGACCCGCACATCACTATTAGCTCTCAATGCAACTCTCAAATCTTACCTACATCAGCTTTAAGTCACATCCCTATGACAATACATTAGATTTGAAATAAAAAATATTATTATACATATTGTAATACTAAATAATTATAATATTATATACACAAGCAAATGCTTTATCTTGACAGTACCATTCAATCAAATGTAATGGATGATAGCACACCCCGGAAGACATCCAGCCTCTTTATTTATATACAGTCATAGAGACATATGTTTAATGTGTTGTCTGTTTCCAGACAATTGGCATCATCAGTAGTCTACATGTTAGAACCATACAGGTGACTGTGATATTCAGTAGGGTAACATGGCATGACTTGCGGCATACCCGCTTTTCGACTTGGCAACATGATACACAGCAGTGTTCTTGAACTACAGCGATGACTGTTTATGAACCTTGTCATGTGTTGTCTCTTACATTCATCAAAGCTCAGGCCTATAGACATTGTCAGCACATTGCTTTTGTGTCATATGAATGTTTGTCTTGTATCTGGCTACACAACACATTTCCTAACAAGGACAGTAAAGAGTAAAGATGGTGAATTGATTGGTTGGTTGACAAATCGATTGTTATCAAACCCAGTCAAAATGTAGGTCTCAACAACAAGAGAAGGAAACACATGTAGCACACAGTAAATAGTATAAAGGCCTAGATATCATGGAGTGAATACGTTGATTGGGTCCTATTGTATCAGTTGGCCAGATTACAGTATAGGCTGCTAGAGAACAGAGGGTCAGAGGGAACTGGGTGAAAGGACTGTATTTGGAAGTACACAATCTTGATTTTCAGGCAGGTGGCTCTGAGTGTGTCTTTTTAATACCCCCGACTTCTTCTCTGATCTCCGTCGAGAGCGGCAGACGGCCAAATATCTGAGACGTTGGGATCTAATAAGGATAGCAACAAGACACCCTTCTGCTTTAGAGAACTGTAGTGGGGGAAGGGGGTTAATGAGTAGAGCTAAGCATCAATGCTGCCAGTTTCCCTCTGCTTTAAATTAAAGAGCTCTGGTGTGTGTTAGAGAACAAGAGGTGAATATCCCATTAATAATAACCCATTGAGTCTGGTCCTGATCCCCGCGAACTTTGTCATTGTCTGTGTTAGGATGGGGTTTAAGATTGTGCACATCGTAAATGATCAGATCGTGATACACGCATT
>JAODUG010075485.1:0-13138 GCA_027564795.1 Aphredoderus sayanus
GGAAGCTGCTAATGGTCCCACATTCAGGATTGGTTCAAAATGGTAGGGACTGTAAAGTATGTGGGTTGCAGAAACAAGCGTACAACAACAAAACAAGTACTCCAGTAAGTTCCTGTTGTCCTCCGTGTCAAACTGACTCAACACACTACCTCTTTGTGCCAGATAGAAGGCGCCAACTCAAGTTATACATCTTACATAGACATATGATGTGCACTGTATTTGAAACTCGAGGACAACAAGAGGGTTAAAAGGCATGAAAAAATAAACAAATGCATAAAGAAAAAAATACACACAGCACTGGCATAACAGACAACGACAACGATTTGCTGGCATAACAAAATAGTGCGTTTGAAACCCGAGGACAACAGGAGGGTTAATGGTGATGATAAACTGATTAGCACCATGTCTACAGGTCCTGTAAGCTATGAAAGAGGGATTTCGAGACCTGATCCTTTACTGGTATATGGGCACCAGTGAGTCATCAGCTGAGGTATGCTCAGAACACGGACCATGCCCATGTCATTAATAATGGTTGTGCAACAGAAATTGCAACGCCATTTATATAGCATAAAAGGAAAAAGTTTTTACTGTTTAATGCACAGAAATGGGGTCTGGCTATGCCCCTAATCTACAACATCTTTGCAGCATCTTTAATCAAACCAGCTTTTGGTGAAAGCACTGCACTGGTTTTATTGGCCTGCTTTTTGTTCTTGTCCTTGTTTATTTATTATAGTAAACTGTATAGGTTTGAACATTTGTGCTTGAGACTGTATACCTTATTTTCTGGACTGTAAGTCGTACATTTTTTAGTTGTCTGGCTATAATATGTGTATTTTGTATACTGTATAACAAACACGGCCAAGAAATGGCACTGTATACATGCAACGATTGAAAAGCTGGCTACTGTACCCCCAAAGCAAATATAAATGCAATTTATACCAAAACGTGTGACCAAAACTAAGGTGTGCCTTGTAGTTTGGATAATACGGTACTCACTGTACAAATAAATATGACTTGATTTAGAACAGTAAACATAAAAAATGAAAATGATATACAGCTCACTGAGTTTTAATGACCACTTGCATGTGCATGCACATACAGTACAGTACACACAAACATGGACACACATACACCCTCATCATCTGGTGTAGCTGTTTCAGGATGAACATCATTAACTGTTTCAAGTATGAAATCCATCAAATCTAACATTGTTTTTCAAACAGGAAATTCAGTTTAGTGATACATCTTTATAGATTTGACAGTATTTTAAAGTAATTTTCTTCACCAGAAACAGTAATCAACTGTATAATGCTAGCAATCTTTTAATTTTAATCTAAGATCTTGTTTAACATGGAAACAGCTGCCTATTGAAGTTCATATTGTTGCAAGACACAGTATGCACAGTATGTAAAGTGTGAGCACATGTCTGCAGGTCTCTAGGTTTCTCAATACTAAAGTTGTAAGTACTACAAAGTTATGATGGGAAACATAATTTTAATAAGGTATGGATATACAATAAGAGATTGTCTATAGCCAACTTTTTGGGAAAATTAGGACATCACTGCTGCTTACCTTCAGTTTCCTCCCCAGGAGGCTGGTAGAAGGACAGACCCAGGGAGATAATGGCTGCAATCTCTAAGATGATGAGTGTGACATCCTGTAGCGCCTCCCACACCAGTTCCAGGAAGGTCTTGGGCTTCTTGGGGGGAATGAAGTTCTGGCCAAATGCCTGGCACCGACGCTCCAGGTCAGTTGGGTCACCACTTAAACCTGGAAAGAGATTAAAGAAAATACATGTACATTTTTTTATTTATATACAAGTTTACCAATACACACATTTAAAATGTCTGACTTTTAAGCAACAGTACTTTGATTTGTTCACACTCTATCCCCTCTCTCTCTATCTCCCACCTACAGCCTCACCAAATAGTGAGTCAGTTTCTATGGAGACAAGAATATGAAGTCCAGAGTACTTCCTGTCTGTTAAAGTTTCCGCCCAGCAACAGGTGATGTAATTTTACTTCACAGGTTTTGATTCAGAGCCTATGCTATTTTGTGATTGGCTGTTGGGGAAGGGAGTGGCGATGCATTTGCTGTGGAAGAACTGAGCTAGGTCATGTCAGTTTAAGGAGTCTGCGTGCATGTGTGCATGCACTGTCATTCCGAGCCCCCTAGTGTTGCTGCGATACGTGATGCACAACAGGGTTCAGAGGGGAGGATAGAGATTGAGAGAGAGAGCAAGAGAGAACCAGTAACCTTATGCTTAGTAATCACAGCTAGCTAAAGCATCCTTTTTCTTGTCAATCTTTCTCTCTCTCTCTCTCTTTTCATTAAATCATCATGGCCATCCCTCCTCTTTTTTGGCCGTCCTCTTGCTCTTTTTCGCTCAATTCCTCCCTCTCTCAATCTCTCCCCTTGATGTGTCCTTGATAATGCGGCAAGCTGTTCTGGCCCCTCACCCCCCCCTCTGTATCTTTCTCTCTCTCTCTCTTTCTCTCTCTTTTTCTCTCTCCCCGCCACCACTCTCTCTCTTTCTCTCTCTGTTGAAGGTGTATTGTGCTGCAGTGCGTGGGGTATCCATAGCAGTTTGCTTATGAGTTTGTGGTTGTATGCGTGTGTTAGAGAGAGAGAGAGAGAGAGAGAGAGAGAGAGAGAGAGGCAGGCAGACTTTACAGTTGCAATAACCAATTGATTTCCCACTCTGTCATCATATTATGTATATATCATATTACAGAGTGATGTCCAGATTAAATTCTATTAGGATGTGTGCTTATGGAGTGCATTTGCCCTATAGTGTTCCATAGCCTATACTGTATGTGTCATCCAATTTTTTAGTATGATTCTACAGGCACATGACACATGGTCATGTCTATCCATAGGTTTTCCTTTCTGTCAGAGGGTACAATTTGCTGCACTGCATTGTTAACTGTGGTAAAATACTTGTAATTACACTCCAAAATTGCTTTATAGCATCCCCAGAACTAAATTATTGACCCCAGTCAAGACAAATCAAAAATATAGAAAATATAGATTATAGAAAATGTACTTAATAAAATGTACAAATGTTACTTCAGTACATGTATACTGATTGACTGAATAAATGCATGTTAGGTTAACCATAATGTTAAGTTGTTGGGAGAAGGAGATGTTATGTAATGTACTGGAGACAGCGTTAGTATACCGCAGTAACTGAAAGAGTGTGTCCTGAATATATCATACATCAGCCAGCCATAAGTCAAAACGTTGCTTTCAATATGAAAAATGCAGTATATTGGATGTGATCATCAGCACAATAGCCTTGAGTGAATGATGTGAGCCATGGTAGAAGTATATTGACACTCTAAACAAGCCAGTGCAAACTAATCAGAATGAGTGTGCATCTAATTGTGTTTATTTCTGTGTACAGGTGTCTTGTTTGCCAACTGTGCTTTGTACATTAGGTGGTGTGTGCGTGTGCATCTGATATTGTTGCATTTGTTCATTCCTGACCAGTTCACAGTATCAAATTAGCAATGCCCAAAGCAGACTTGTCTGTCATTTTATACCAACCATCTCTCTCTCTCTCTCTCATTTTATCAAATTGACTTTCCCTGCCATCCACACAGTACAGTGCAGAGAGAACGAGACAATAAAGAGGTAAAAAAAAGCAAAAAAAAAGAAGAAAATAAAAATAAATAAAATGGTCTGGTTCACTCAATTCATTCTAAACAATAAAAAGCTTAATACTACTGTGTATATATTTACATTCAATAATCTATTGACCAGTCCATTTCCCTAACATCCATCCATCCATTCAATTAACGTTCGTCAATTTTCATCCATTTAGCCAATCCCTCATCCAATAATACATCCCTCCATCCTGCCCTGTACCATTCCTTAACAATGGAATTCTCACCATCAGTAGTGTTGGACAGTATTCTCTGGCAGAGGCCATCTGTGTCTCCATAGCTGTCATGGATCTTCTGCAGGGCTTCTGCCCCCCGGAGCTCCATTAGCTCCCTGAGTTCCTGCACCGTCACCCCAAAGTCTCCCCCTGTGTGGTTGCCATCTGCCCTGCCATCTCCTCCCCCTCCACTCCGCGTCCCCTTGGGGTAAAACTCTACAGCGCTGTTGGCCATCTCTCCCATTGTGGCCGTTGTCGACATTTTTTCTGTGACCTTTATTTCACTTCCACTGCTCTCTATGGTCTTTTTGACCCTCTCCTCTGTCACTCGTTCTCAAAGGCGGTACCCTTGCACTGTGGACAGTTGGTTGTCCATGGGCTTGGCTTTTGTGATTGTTGTGGTTTCTTCTTCAGCTTCCACTTGTTCCCAAACTCAGCAGAACTGTACACTACTCCTTTAACTCTTCTTGATAGTGAGAGTTGGGGTGGAGGGTAATTGAAGGGGGGCGAATTAAGAGGTTGATGTAGTGGGAAAATCCTGGTGAAAATCCCTTTGTGACTGGCAACTCAGCTTTTTCCCTCAATACTGTCGCCTTCAAGGCTCACGGTCAGGCCATGGACTTCAATGGACAAGTAAAGAAGAGACAGATGAAGAACTGCATCCTGAAAATGGATCCAGGTCAGAAGTAACCGCTATGAGAGAAGGGAACAAGAAATATGTGATTGTAATTTCAAAAAATCTAAAATATTTAGTGGAATTCATGGAACCAATATTGAATGCTTACAGAACTATTTCATGTCATGTATGTATACTGTATGTATATTGTGTACATACACGTCCTTGACAGGTCATAACATAATAGCTTACCTTCTGTCAGTGTTTCAATGCATACAGCAATGAATTCTAGATAGTGTATGTACTGTAGATATGTTGATTTCTGTAACTAATGGTACACTTTCTACAATCAATATTACACTTTTGTCTGATCCATTAGCATGAAATAATTCCTCATTGTCATAGTGTCTAATTTAAAATATTTTCCATTATAGATTTAAAATAGCTATATTTATTTTAAACAAGCACTTTGCATTTTGAAAACATACATGAAACATCAAATCTGTAGTCATTTTGGGGAGCAATAGAGATCAAAACAATTGTCATTCATTACAAACAAGCAATCATTTAATGATAAAAAATGTGTGCTTGGAATTATTTAGATGGAAAGAGTTGAGGGTTTAACAAAATAATGATATATTAAGATAAACTAAAAACTTTGTGACATGCCTTACTATCAATCATTTCCACCAATTTCTTGAAATCTATCATTCTCCGGCAGAAAAAGTTCTTTAGAAATATAATGTTTATAATTCTAACTCAGAAATGGCTACCACTACCTCTTAAAATGCATAACTTCCATGGGAATCTGGGAGTCAAGATATAATTGACAGGCTATGAACTCACTGGATGAATGAAATGGCATTTTTTGGTAAAAGAATTAGGGATTAACTATTTCCTAAACATAAATTAACACTTAAATCACTAAGACTAAGCAAGCTCTCTTAGGCTATTAGGCTAATTACCTAGAAAAAGGGTCAAACTGGGAGAAGCAATGGTTACAGGATCCAAATCATTAGACATTTGATAACATCGTGGAGTAGTAACATCAAGTGAAAATTACCTAAAATGTGTAACCATGATATTCCAGATATATAGCCTAGCAAGGTACATTTTCAGCTACATTCCAAAGTGATTAATACCAAATTGGAATTTTGTGCTGACCATTCATTCAGAGACACTATTACATACTATAAGGACTTTGATTAATTAACATTCTCAGCATCACACATCAAACTCTCTATTTAGGCTACATGTTTAGGCTTTAGGCATTTTAGGCTAATTTATTTTGCAGCTGTCTAACTTCCTCACTTTGAACAAGCCCATTTACCCTGTATATCTGCTTCCTGTTACTTCCTGCTATATTGAGCCAGTCATTTTCTTCCACTCCAATCTCTCTCACTGATTTTGTAATTTTATAATGCTCAAATGAAAAACAAACTTGAATACCTAGTTTCATTCCTGCCTTTCACAGTGTCTTTCCATATTTCATAGAGGGTATCTGTTTGGCCACTGAATAGGTATACTAAATCCATCTTTTTTTTTCAATTGCTTCATTACTTCGGGGGTTAATTTGACCGCTGTATTTGTGTCACTATTAGTCAGTGTTAGTGTACCTAATGTCTGTGAAAATACTGTAGGCCTGAGTGTGTGCTTATTTGTCAGCTGCCTGCATGTGTCATTGTTCATTTTTCCAGCTACAACAGCCTGTCTGTAGGCCACCTGTGCACCTGCAGTTCCATTTTCAGAGGGTCACCTCTGGCGGGGGACCTGGCTGCCATCCCTACAAGGCACTGGGCCAATCACACACTTCTGTAATGCCCAGCGGGTACAGCACACTTAGAACTGAAGTGATAGAGGTAGGACACCGTAGGGCCCAGATAGCTGCAATGGGCACATGGTTGGCTCAAGTCTTAATAATGGAATAAGGAATAAAATTAAGAACTGAAAAAATAAAAAACAGAAAAGATACATTACAAAACGTGATTGATGTGGCCTGGCACCTATGTACAAACATTGAACGCCACAGGCAACATTGCTTTTCTTCCACAGAACGACCTTTCTGCTCACCTTCAGACGTGCCTGAGCTTCATCATGTACCTACTCCTCATGCTCACACAAGAGGGCGAGATACATCGGACATGCCTGTAATACGGGGCAACCTATAAACACGAGAGAGAGCGAGAGAGACGTAGTGTGCGCCATTCCAAGGT
Organism: Aphredoderus sayanus; assembly: GCA_027564795.1. Classification (NCBI taxonomy): domain Eukaryota; kingdom Metazoa; phylum Chordata; class Actinopteri; order Percopsiformes; family Aphredoderidae; genus Aphredoderus; species Aphredoderus sayanus. The sequence continues at coordinate 6,713 of JAODUG010075485.1, forward strand.
TACTGACCGGGCTCTGGCCGCTTCAGTCTAGCCCTGTGCCCGCTAGCACGCGGAATCGTTGAGTGCTTCATCGCTGCAGTTACGACGCGCCGTCATCGACACATACAACGAACATACTCTAATGCTTGCGGGCACAGCCAAACGGCATAGCCTATGGGTTACTACTTGCCCACTTTAACTATACTAGTTTTACACATCACATGGCCAGATACACAATCACACACACAGCCTAGGCCTTATACCCTACGTATTATAATGTCAAAACGCTGTTGGCTACCATATAATGTGATGTTTATGTGTAAAAAGCTCAATTAATTAAATAACATCTTAATAATAAATTAGGCAGTGGCACGTAAGAAATATCCTAATTCCTTTGCAGTAAATATCGTACCCCCCACCCCACCCCCCAAAAAGGCGCACAGACACCCGGGTAAATAACAGTCATGCACGCGGGCACGCACGGACTCACCGTGCAGGCCGAGCTCAAGGACATCAGCGCGCGGCGCAGGAAGGCAATGTCATGTTAATCTGGAGAATGTCCCAAATTAGGGGACACCGGGGGGAGGGTGGGGGGCTTCAGTCCTGTACGCCGCGGAGCAAAAGAAAATGATGCTGACGAACAATTCAGTGCCTGAAAACAGCCTCCGCACACGGTCACCTGACGGATGGTTACTGGATGGCGATTCTGCAGCAAGACTCGAGGATGCGCCGCCGGCTTCGCTGGGCTGAACACCTCAGAGGCTGAGGGGGCCAAAGCTGTGTGCGCGCGCGAGTTGCTAATTTGACCGTTTTCCGTTTACTGCGGCTCGGAAAAAGACGTGCCACGGCGAGAGGAGATGCTCATGCGACATCTTTGGAGGTGGCGGTGGTGGGTAGGAGGGGAGGGAAGAGAGAAAGGTTGAGCTGCTGCGAGAGCCCGCGCGCACAGGAGCTCGATCGCAGCATCCGCGCGAGAGAGAACCGCCGAGCTAGCGCCGATACCAAGGGGAGGGAGGGAGAGAGAGAGAGAGAGAGAAGGGGGGGGGGGGGGGGGGGGTACCGCTGCCGGTCTATCAGTAAAACTCCTCCTCCATCCCATCCGCTCGGTTGCGTGATTCCACGCTTCGCATCATATGCGACCTCTCTTTTCTCACGCTGTTTTTTTCCTGAGAGAAATGGAGAGCATGGTTTTCCTTTCAAGACAGAAATGCAACAATATGTTTGGCGAGAATCTATAGGCTCCTGGCGCCCCGCAGTCAATGGTTTTCTTTTACTCTGAGCGGCGGTTAATACGACACTTATGTTTGTTTGCCAATCTAAAACTGACTGGCATATGTAAATAATATTAACACAGGTCAAGGGTGGCTATAATCTAAGCAAGTAACGGGACAAAACCGCAAAAACTGTGATGGACCAAACGAATGTATAGTAGCAGGCCCAAGGCGCTGTCCGTCGTACTGAAAGCTCGCGCACTAGTGCGGAAGAACAAAGCGTGGTTTATAATCGGCTACTGTCAACCATGCAGCGAACTGGAGAACAGGGTGAGATAGCAAGCACGTGCAGTCACAGCCTTTCACGTAGAAAGAAGACAGAATATGAATTAGTTTAGCATCCATCCCGAATTTACAGCAATTCATTTAATGTAGGATATTATGTTCAACCATTCATAACCTAAGGCCCAATCGAATTTGACACTTCTTTATCGTGCTGTACCAAATTTCTCATAGGTATAGGCAAACATTAATTCAACAAATCACTAATTTTGGCCAATGGCCACAAATAAGTATTTGTACAGCCTAGCACAGTCTGTGACATTCTTTATGTCACATAACAATGTACAATGTTCTGGCATGGGATTTAAAGGTGGGGTACACTTAAGCCAGGCATGCAGAAGAAAGGTGTGTTGATATTTGAACTCAACTGCACACCCAGCTGTAACCAGACCCAAAATACAGTTCGTGAATAGGGTCCGACTATAATCTCAGCGAAAAATGTTTAGCTGAGAGCAATAGTCGGGCAGAGCCATGCTAAATTTCCTTTCTGTTCCCTCTCAGAAGGTCCACCCCTCTAAAATATTCATTAGGGGTCCAAGCATCGAAACTGCGGGAACCCTTGTAATTGCCAGTTTCATTAGGGGTTCAAGCACCGAAGGTGCTAAAGCCCTATTAAAATTCTAAGTTTTTATATTATTATTAGGGCTTCAAGCACCGAAGGAAAGTGCTGAAGCCCTATTATAATTCTATGTTTTAATATTATTATTATTATTATTATTATTATTATTATTATTATTATTATTATTATTAGGGGTCCAAGCAGCGAAGCTGCGAGAACCCTATTCTAATTGCAAGTTTTATTAGGGATTCAAGCACCAAAGGTCCTGAAGCCCTATTATAATTCCACGTTTTATTATTATTAGGGGTCCAAGCAACGAAGCTGCGAGATTCTTCCGCCCGAATCCTGTACAGCCAAATCTACTGCGTCGCTTTGTTAGCAACTTGGCACATTGATAGAGCAATGGCCAAAACCAAAGCATACCAATTTTCAGTCATTCACCAATGTCTCTAGCGCCACCATCAGGTCAAAGTTTCACTATTCAACTGCTTATAACTTTGGCCCTGATTGGCCTAGAAATCTCCAGCTAGGGTCATATGATGCAGAAGCTAATGCTGAACAACTTTGCAAGAGGCCATTTTTAAATGCGCCTACTTAGATTTTCCGCCATTTAGAATTATGTGAAAAAGCTTATAAATTTTTCACAGGTCTCAAATTTTGTCCAATCTTCACCAAAATTGGCATATAGATATTTGAAGGCATAGAGATATTTCAACCAAACTTGGTGAGTGGCATGAGGGTAACAGGTTATTGTGCTCCAATGAATATGGAGGCAGGGCTTCAAACCATGTGACTGCCTCGAGCCAATTACATTCAACCAATCAAAAGAAGGCCTTAGAAATGTCTTACCGCCATCAAATTAAGTCACTATCAGGAACTAGAGGTCCACAACATACATACAACATTTGGGCCTTTTACGCCTTTAGGGGGCGCTACAGTGTGTTGTCAAAGTTGAGATTTTGAACAAGCGATATCTCTGTGATCCATTGGGCCAAAGTCACCACCGTAAGCAAGCAATAATAAGCACTTCATATGCAATAAAATACCCTCTTGATCTTGCTTTTTTGCCATTTGAATTTTATAAAAAGTTTTCACAGCCCACAGATTTTGTCCAATCTTCACCAAAATGGGTATACATGTTCATCAGACCAGCCCTCACAAAAGTTATCCCCTGGCGTTATGATATTCCAATGTATTTGACCGTCAGAAGTAATCAAAGTTGGTGGCGAAGCCACCAATCAGGAAGTGGTGCTGTATCTCCACACCTGTATGTCTGATTGTCACCAAACCTGGTAGGCTTTATTGTTAAGCCTTCTAGAAGAGAATTGCAGACACTGGCGCCGATGGGCCACATGGGGGCACTGTACCAAGAATATTGCTTTAAGCATTAATTACTCCTGAATGCAAGCATGTAAATCAATGAAACTTTCAGCTTTTGCGGCCTTTGGGGGGGCGCTACAGCGCATTGTCAAACTGTAATATTGAACTCAATTAGGCCTATTAAGTATAATAGTTCCATGACCTAAATCAATTTAAGCGTTAACAACTTCTGAAGCAAAGCAGGTATTACAACCAAACTTAGTCAGTATGAGGGCGGATACATTCCCAACACAGAGTAAGACTTTCGGCTTTATCTGCCACATGGGGGCACTGTACCAGGAATATGGCTTTAAGCAGTAATTACTCCTGAATGCAAACATGTAAATTGATGAAACATCAGTATGATGCCTTGGAGGTTCCTAAAAGCCGGTACAACTTTTAGCTTTTGAAGCCTTTGGGGGGCGCTACAATGCATCGTCAACATTGACTCAATTAGGCCTATTAAGTGTAATAGGTCTATGATTTCAGTATGATGCCTTGGAGGTTCCCAACACGATAAACGTTTCAGCTTTTGCGGCCTTCGGGGGGCGATACAGCGCATCGGCAAACTTTACTATTGAACTCAATTAGGCATGACCTAAATAACTTTAAGCGTTAACTCCTATAGCAAAGGGGGTATTTTGACCAAACTTGGTCAGTAGGAGGGCGGATATATTCCCAACGCAAAGTAACGATTTCGGCTTTATCTGCCAGTGGAGGGCGCTACAGGGCATTGTACAATTTTGCTTCAGTGGTCAGTTGGGCTCAATAACCTCTAAATCTGACATAAAATGCATGAGAGTGTTCAATACCTTAGCAATTGTGAGACATGTGTGATCCTATTGCGCTATAGTGTTACACAGCTCACAGAGCCTGTGAGACTTATGTGGGCCTATCCTACCATAGTACCCTATCTGCCTATGCATGTGAGGCTTGTGAGACATTTGTGATCCTATCGCATGAAGTTTCTCCACCTTCCGGTTTATAACTTTGCACGAAAATTTGCAGGCTGATAGAGGGCTATGCCAAACTTACGCACGCTAATTACTGTGTCCATCTGCCCACACCTCTAGCGCCACCATCAGGTCAAAGTTGCACTTTTCACACACTCATATCTCTGGCCCTGATTGGCCTACAGACTTGAGACAGTGCCATATGATGCAGGAGCAGCCATTGAACAACATTGCCATTGGCCATTTTAAAATGCGCCTAACTTGATTTTCCGCCATTTTGGATTTTGTGAAAATGCTTAAAACGTTTTCAGGTTACAAATTTTGTCCAATCTTTCCCAAAATTGCCACACATCATCTTGAGATGAGTCCGCACAAAAGTTATCAGAAGGATGTTTGATTTGCCAAATCGTTTGTCCGCCACAGGCTATCAAAGTTGGCGTTTAAGCCGCCAAACAGGAAGTGGTTGCGTTTCTCAGCTACCGTATATCTGATGGTTACCAATTTTTGTATCCATCATTGCCATGTCCTTCTAAGGACATGTGCAGTGAATTGGGCCAATCGACCACAAGGGGGCGCTATTAGTGGTGACCACTTCAAACTCTCATTACTCATGAACGCAAATAGATATTTCGATCAAACTTCATGGTTGGCATCTGTGCCATTTTAATTTGTAATTAATAATATATTAGGATATTTAGGATATACACTTAGAAGACAGAGTTATAAAGATTGCTCATTTCAAAGCATTCTGTGCAAGACTTTCAACAGCCCGTGCCCTCTCCCAGGTTTGCATTGGCCTTTTAGAAAACACAACGGTAGCATTTGTTTTATGCCCTTTTTTTATTATACACCTGAATATATCTCCTACCTTGAAAATTCAATAGGATTTATTTTAATTAGTAATCGCCTTGCTGGAATCAGTACAATCTATGCAGTAGGGAAGGCCCTCTGTGGTGCCAAACAAGGGGCCACTGCCCGGTGTGCCCAGTCAGTAACCTGGCCCTAGTCTTATCACACTACACTATTGTACTTTTCTGATAGATTATATGAAAAATTATAAATATTGTGGAATATAATGCAGTAAGGGTATCAAACATTAGGCCTATTCATTTCTTTCTAATTCTCATGTAAGCCGATATGTAATTTTTTATCCCTGCTAAATCAACAGCTTGGCAAGAGCATTATTTTACAGAATTACCATCACAATTTGACACTGCGAGCAGATCCAAACACATGGAAGCCTGGTGGATTTTTGATAAATATTGCTCTTATAATTAAAAGTACAATTAAAACTGTTTATGGTGAAGGAACTTTAGCGCTCTAAGGAGCATAACTGCTAGGCAGTCATATTCCTAATGCATTGGAGTTATGCTATAATTCTGCTAATCTCAAATGATGTCTGAGAATTATAAAGATTATATCTCCAGTAGATGAAATCTAGGACAAGGAAAATAAGTTTTGGACACAGCACTGGCTAACTAAAATAAATTGAAATTTGTTTTATAGGCCTAAATAAATACCTGCACTAGCATCGCATAGCCAATAAAAATCAGTAGTACCACTTTCCGAAAGTGCTGTTGCTTACAGGGGTTAAATGTTCAGCACAGAGTTTAATGGACGGAAAAGGCTTGTCTGGGGCAGGGTAGACAATGTTTCCAGGTTTAGGAAAACCTTGGATTAAATGTAGATGTGCATTTTCTTATCAGTAATACATAAATATTACTAAAGAAAACAAAGGTAGAAAATCCATCCATAGAAAAAATATACATTAATTATAACTATAAAATGGATTACAGTAATAAGTAAAGGACTAATGAAGAAGAAAGTCCAAACAGAAAACATATGAGAAGCAATTACACAGAGAAGTGTAAAACGGGATTTCATTTACTATTTTAACCCTCGTAATGTACTCAGAAATCTCGTCTTTGGCCACACGGCTGCGCCATCTGATTGTGTATGATTTGTGTGTTTTTCAATTGGCATTGCTGAGTGTATTTATTTCTTTATGTATTTATGTTGTTTT
>JAODUG010075506.1:0-33806 GCA_027564795.1 Aphredoderus sayanus
CCTCACACCCTGGGCAACTCCAGAGTAGAATAAAGTCCAACCCTTATCCAGGAGTACGGTTCCAGAACCGAGACTGTGAGTACAGGTAAGCTCCACCAGATCTAATTGGTAGCGCTCCACCTCCCACACAAGTTCCAGTTCCTTCCCACACAGAGAGGTGACGTTCCATGTCCCCAGAGTTAGCCTCAGCTGCCTGGGTCTGGTCCAACAAGCTCCCTGATCTTTACTGCCACCCATATGACCCGACCCCCACCGTTCATCCCACGAGTGGTGGGCCCATAGGATAGAGAGGACGGTCAGACCACCACTTTCAGGCAGCCAAAACTGGCAGCATGCCAGGTAGCCTAAATTATGAACAGAATTTTTCCACTCCCACTTTATATTCCCATGTATCACTATATCAACGTTACAATATATTGTTGCATTTATTAACCTCTGGAAGTCTGCCAGAGAGGAGATAACAGTCAGAATCGGGTACAGTAGTTTAAGATGCCACATTATAAATGTGCTAAAAATAGCATGAATAAATTAAACAGACAATGTGTATACACTATTAAGTAAGTAAGTAAGTAAGTATGTAAAAGGTAAAAAAATCATGAAGTGCTTCACAGCTATAGGGTATACACAACATTAATAAATACATGACAATACATGACCCAAATAAACTAAAGCAAAAACAAAACAAAAACAAACAGACATACACGTCGGATCGGCCTAACCACCCTACAGTCTAGCTAAAAGCGTATTTAAATAAAAGAGTTTTCGTGTGTGAATTATAAGTGTCCGCTGAATTCAAGCAGCGTAAAAAAGGAGGCAATGCATTCCACAGCCTAGGTCACACTGCTCGAAAAGAATGGTCCCCTCTGGTTTTAAAATGTGTGGGGAACAATTAAACCTGCTTAATGCAATGGTAAGACTGAACCCACCCTATACCACTCCAATTTCCTCAGGTTTAGCAGGAGGGGCGCTCCCATTATCAACCCAAGCTGTGGATCACTAACCTGAAAGGCTTTTGTTATAATGATAATAGGCAGCCTATACAGTAGAAAGGGCTTGGCCATGACCCTAATGAAAAATACCATCATCAGCATCATTAAGTAATCCCACACTTGGATTAAATCCAGACAAAGTAATTTCAACACTATTGAGTCGCTATATAGATTAGTCTTACTATTTAAAAGGGCCCCATTAGAAACAGAGCTAGGATAACTCAGCCAAGATCACGCAATCCTCCTCCTTACCATCTGCTGATGCACACATTGAGGACACGGTAAACCAAGGATGTAAACACATCGCAGCGTCTCAGCTCCTTGGATGGAGTCCCTATAAGATAAGGGTTGCCATGGAGCCGTAGTCCCTTCCTGAACCAGTGGATGGTGTTAAAGACCATCTCGTCAGTTACAGTAATACAAGAAGTCTCGCTAATCGTCTTTAAGAGACACGATGTGCTTTTTCACAATAAGTTGTCTTTCACTCTGGTTTTCTATGTACCTGAGCATACCACAAATCCCTCTGTGGTACCTTGTAGGCTATCCTTGTTCCATTAATGTGTCCATTGATGAGTGCATTCTGTTAAAAATAAACTGTGCTCACGATTGTGTGAGTTAGCTAATAACGTCTTTTAGAATATACCTCCATTAATACAGCAGACATACAAATTAAACGCGAGCTAAGCTGTCAAAATAACTAGGTAGAATAACCACAAACACGTGGGGTCACCAACGCTTGCACTTCAGATTGCAAATCGACTCCCTGGTTCATTTGACGGCTATTGGAAATAAGTCTTCATTAACATCACCACAGTCTACTGTACGATCCCCACCCACAGGAAAAGACTGTAAGATTCGGGGTCTTCTTATTGGCTGAAGCTGTTACTTAACATTTGCTCTGTCACGTTTTAGTGATGTGCGTGTTTACTATGCTTTTTCTTTCTTTCTTTCTTTCTTTCTTTCTTTCTTTCTTTCTTATTTATTACTGAATTCTTTTATAATTAACATTGTTGGTTAAATTACTTCAAACGTCCACGTCGAAATTTCCAAAAATAGAAATGTGTCATTAAAATGAATTGAATGTTTTCAATTTCATTTGTTTCAACCGTTTCAGAGAAGTCAGGATGAGCACATGTCGCAGGCAAGGGGTAAGGCGTGCAGTCCTCGTATTATACATCCATGGGCACCATGGATGTATAATATAATATTGGTAGTTATATCATAAGGTGTCCAGCGGCGTTGATGTGGCGCTGTCTGCCACTTTCTGAAAAATATTTAAATGAGCCATACAGTAAGTGAGCCACACTCTGTGGAAACCTACTGTATTATGGTATTGAATAAAAATGAACAGATGTGAAACGGGAAACAGTAGCTAATTAAAGCAATGCACTTCTACGGTCAAAATGGGTTACAAAACAAAGCAGATACAGGCTTATTATGATTGTGAATCGTGTCATTTTTAAGTATAAAACAATGAAACAGTGAAAATAATTGAACAACAGTGACCAACTATGGTCAAATTGATTGCAGTGGGAAGATGGTGGAATGTTCTACACTTATTTGTTATTTGGTGTTTTGTGGTTCTTTTGACAAGCTTGATTTTTCTTTTCCCTTTGGGTTTGACATAACCAAAGTTTGTTTGTTGTACACTAGGGGTCACTGTTGCTCCAGGAGACACTCAAAACTGCTAGATTGCAGTAGGACTCCATCTCAGATGTCAACTCAGCCTGTTTTACAACACATATTACTCCATGTCAGTTTGTTTAACTAAGTTTTATTGATCAAAACATGTAAAGAACATCATCATGGACATAAGCCTGACCGTTATGCAATAGACTGAATGTTAGTACGCTATACTGACAATCTTTGATACTGCATCAAATTAAATTTGTAAATATGGTTTGGTAATAAAGAAATATTCCTCTTCCACACCAATATATCCTACAAGTACAATATTCATAGCTTTTGTATTATTAACATCAAATCATGTATTCATTTATTAACATCAATGCTGATGGAATTAAGTTAAATATCACATGTAATGTGACCAGGAAGCAATAGAGATATGAGGCTGGTACAGCTAAGATGCAGGTGACAAAGGTTAGACCATGTGACTGATCACAGCAAATGACCTTGGAGGTAATTCAGATCTTTTCAATGGGATCTTCTCCAAGCAACAGAGAGGGGATACATTATGCATGCAATCAATTATTAATGGACTTGAGTCATGTTGCCATCAGACACAGGCTCTCAGAAAATATCTAAAAACCCTCCTCCTGGGGACATGTCCTCCAAACATAGGCATCTATAGACTACATTGAGTTGACTTTTCACCTCCATAGTCATACATTTGAATGTAGGCCAAGTTTTTCTTCATCTTCTAAACTTTTTCCCATTGTTGTTAATCGACTGTATGTGATTACGCTTGTTACGCTTCATAGTTCGATAATTAACAACGACTAAACTATATAACTATAGCCTATAGGGTTACACCAAAGACTTTATTTAGTCACGGAAGCGGTCCAATTCGAAAATTCTCTTGGCCTTCATCCAGTGAATACATTGGCTGCTGTACAGAACACTGCTCTGCCCTGCCCCGCCTCCAACTGTCAAGGACTCCAATGCGTAAAACAGTCGGGGAACACTGTTGATGCACTGCTCTGACGTGCAACTCTGAAGTATAGACTACTGTAAGCTCTAGTCTACGCTTGGATATATTTCTCTTAACGCAACTATCTCTTAACGCCATATTTGTGAACACTTCTCGCACTGAAGATTGTTGAGTATTCAAATTACTTCCACGAAGAACATTTCTTGCCACTTATTCCAAACCCCTCGTTTGCAGTATGAGGTGCAGTTATGGCAAGGAGTAGCAAGACAGTTGCCAGGACCCTGGAGGATTTAACGTTAGACTCGGGTTATGGTGGAGCCGCCGACTCCTTCAGGTCTTCTAGTGCGTCGCTGTGCTGTTCCGAGGCACATGCACCAAATGCGCATGGGGCGAATTATTGGCATTTAACCGACTCAATGCACAGTCGACACAATAGTGTGGACACTGTTAACACAGTTCTGGTCGAAGACGGCGAGATCCTGGAGTGCTCCGGGCAGTGCGCTAAACTCCCGGAGCTAGAAGACGTGCCATGGAGCCTAGGGGAAGTGGCGAGCGCACTGAACAGGGACGAGGAGACCAGACTGCCGGCCCTGTCTCAGGACGTACTGGTCAGACTGTCTGTGCTGGTCAGCCGTGCCCTGGTACGGATCGCCAAAGAGGCACAGCGGTTGAGCTTGCGCTACGCCAAATGCACCAAATACGAGATCCAAAGTGCCATAAAGATTGTCCTGTCATGGACCGTTTCGGTGAACTGCATCACCGCGGCACTCAGTGCTTTGTCCCTATACAACATGAGCACGGAGGACAAGTTTAGCCGCGGCAAGTCGGAACGCTGCGGACTCACATTTAACGTAGGCAGGTTCTTCAGGTGGATGGTGGAAAGCAGGGTTGCGGTCAGGATCCACGAGCACGCGGCCATCTACTTGTCTGCGTGCATGGAGAGCCTCTTCAGAGAGGTGTACACGAGAGTTCTGCGCAGTGCGTTCGTGGAGAAAGATAACGGGATACCCAAATTCACTGTTGAGACTCTTGAGCAGGCCATCAATAGTGATTCAGAGATGTGGGGATCTCTTCAACTGTTTCAACATCTCATTTGTGGAAAAAATGCAAATGGTGAGTCATTAGAAAAAATAATTTAAGGCCACTTGTTACTCATACCCCAAATACAATTGTATTGCCCAAACAGCACACATTGTTTCACAATGCAATATATAGCCTACGTTTTCTCATTCCCATATATTTTACTATCATTGCATATTGACAAACAACTCAGAAACTAGAAATAAATTATGCTGTAGGGTCATTACTTTTTATTGCTTAAGTGTAAAAGCTTTAATAAACCTTATAAATAATTTAAACTTTCAGTTGTGAAAGCCCATGCTGGTGAACCACAGCAGAGGTTTGAGTTTCTGAATTAGAAAAAGTCATTAAACAAAAGAAAATAGAGCAGTTAAAAGAGCAGGAATGGACTAGACAGTTGGTGACTACAAGGTCCAGACATAAGGTTATTAGGGTCTTTCCTCCTGGCAATGTTACATGGCCGAATACATGCTTGGAATTTCTCCTTGTGCATGTCTGTCTTGTCAGTGGGTGAAATGCAGACTGCGTGAAGGGCTCAACATCCCCAGGCATGGTTTAAAATGCCTCACTGTCAATGTATTATTCCAAGGATAACTCCCAGATGCCTTGCGGATAATTTGTCGACTTTTCACCTTTATGGTTGAAATGCATTTTATTTACATATCCTTCTTCTCTTTAATTCATTTTTCAATACTTTCACTATCTCTTCACTTGTCCACATTTGTGTTGTGATATTCAGACTTCACCATCAAATGCTTACAGTAAACAAGAGACATGGCTAATCTGCATTATCTTTTATTAGGTGCCTTTAAAAGCTTTAAAAGCTCCTATACTAACATGAACGTACTATTAAAAAGAGTGCTGTAAATAAAACTGAGTTACAGAGAAATAAATACACAGAAAGGCAAATTGCATGTTGTACAGTATGTCTAACTACGAAGTAAGCTCTTGTTTTTAGCATTCAACTTTGCTTGTCATACACTGTGGTTACAGCTAAGACTGGCTTCAGTGGTGCTGCATTAAATGTCTATGAATACCTAGTGTTGATTAATAGCACAGCAAATTACAGTTAGGTCATATATAGTAGACACTTTCATCTAAAGCAAATTACAGTGAGTATAATTACAGTGAGGGATCTTAATAGTTAGAAGTATAGGCCAGACACATAAGTGGTTGAACCCATGGCGTCTTGGCTGGGAGTTGATCACCCTAAGCCTATAACCCATCTTCCCCCATGAGAAGTATGAAGTACATTATGACCATACAGGTGTAAAGCAAAGTAGCATATTATGATGTTTTCTCTGTTCCCCAGGGTTGTGCAGGGCAGACATAATGGCAAGTTTGTGCATGCAGGTTACAACAAATTACTGTACATGATTTGCAGGTAGGTTTACAGACAGTGTTTGGGGTGAAGCAGGGTTCTAAACATTACAGGTGATGATTCACGGAAGGGCGAGTCTACAGTATAGATGGTATACACAATATGAGTTCCATATTGAATTACTATATTTCAATCCTCTACTGACTAAATGTGATGACTCTGTCTTTGAAATGCTCAGCCATGGCAGTGACAGATCAGGCCAAGGCTGTGACATTCTTTGTTGTCTTCTCAACCTGAGCCGCAGCTCCATCCCCAATGCACCGCGGCATTATATCCCAGTCATTCTCTCCCACAATGACACATTATATCGTTCCATCCATTCTTCATCCACGCCAAGTAGGAGTAATTGAGGTGATTTTTCTACATTATGGTAATAGCGGTGGTGACCCAGCTATGTGAAGAGGTCTTAATGCATATCTTTATTGCATCGCTTCAGCCAAATCTATTTCCTTCTTCGGGCTTTCATAAACCAAGTGTTCCAAACTCAATTAGATAATGACTTTTCAGAGTGTTTTTTTTTAACACTTTACTGTAAATTCCCCCTGTGACAAGCTATATATTTCTCCAGGAGTGCCAGTAAGGCAAGACAAACTGGCACTGTATGGAATTACTGCTATAATACTTCATAGCCTACATTATATACCTGTACGATGTATACTGATATTTCAAATGATTCTAGTGTTAAATACTGTACTGTAATTGTTTGTTTGTATGCTATAGTATGCTATACTACAATATGCCGTATGCTATACTGTGAATAGTGGCACATGGAGGCTTTTGTAGAAGAATCTAGATTGTTCAGTAGGATAATTTATAACTATGTTCCCATTAGATCCGCATTGGCTTATGTAGCATATGGTGCACCCACACAAGCACAAACAGAAACACGTGAGCACACGCACACACACACACACACACACACACACACACGCTCTCTATTGTCACACGCACCCACGTTCTAACACACGTGCACATGCATGCGCACACTCACGTATAGGTTTCTCGTCTCATTACTGAGTCACTGTTGCTTTCAGCTGGGTGTCGGGTGTTGCCAGTGGTAACCTGTTATAACAGGAAACAACCCTATATGTTGGAATACTATGTACATCTTCCAATGATATGTTTAGTATCCCTGTAGACATGTCAAAGAAAATGTATGGTGGAAGAAGATACCAGGTGCCCTGGGGCATTTGCCCTCCAAAGACACATTTGAATCTCACACTGGGTGTGAGTTTCATTGGCAGAGGTGTGTTGTTCAAGTCTAGGCAAATGTAAAGTGGAGCCCAGTGTCTCACTTTGTATTGTGGAGCAAAGCATATCATGGCCGACAGTAAACACTGCTATCATTATGGATGATATGGCAGAGTTCCTAAGCCCGCGATCTTTGTAACATTGATGGTATGTAAGCAGGTCATATTAAATCATCCATAGCATCCATAGTGATTAGTTGCTTGCTATTCAAATGTAAACTTTCCAGATGTGAATTATGCATTGAGTTGAGGTGGGAGCAGAGAACATTTCAAAAATCAAAAACAAGTATCAATATGTGTATGGTGGAACTTTTAAAATTAATACAGCTAGTTATGTAGTAATGCAATAATAGGCCGACCCTATTATGCAGTTTTGCTACCCTTAATAAGAGGAGCACAGCTGGGTGAGCAGTCACACACATTTCAGCCTTTTCACATGCCTTTTGTTGGTTATCCAATACTTTGGGCCGCTGAGCGAGGTCGGTGCCTGGCGCACACTGACATGCTGTGAGGACGAGCTGTCAATCCTGTCAGACAGGAATGGCTCAGGTTCTGGAGCAGTACCAGTGTGTACCAGTCATACCAGGCCCTGCTATGTCTGGCACTGAGGTGCATTACACTGGTGATGGTGAAAAACACACACACACATGCACGCGCGGGCACATGCACACACACACACACACACACACACACACACACACACACACACACACACGCAAACACACAAATAAGCAGATCTGGTATTAATTGTGAGCTCGGGGAGAGAGCTCGGGGAGAGAGCTCGGGGAGAGAGCTCGGGGAGAGCTGATATATGATTTGGTATGGCACACACAGAGAGTCCCAGAGTTGTACTTACTCTGCCCATGATGGGAGAGGCGATAGAAGGCAGTTCATTCTTCACCCGGCCAGCAGCCGAAGTTCAATAGATTGCGCGTCGTTATGTCTGAGCCATGTCTTCATTTTAGCGCCTCAGCGGACTCTGAATACAATTTCGCCGTTGCACTTTGTCATCCGCCGCTGTGCACGGCGACACATGCAGCTGGCAGGCGGATACTACAGTAGGCGCCGTTGTATTTTATCAGTGAGCCTCTGCCAGCGCGTGGCACAGCAGGCGTCGGGGATATAAAATGACACAAATGATAATCGTCCGCCTTGCGTTAAAGAGGCTGGGTCAACAGTGATTGTGTGTGGACCTGACAGAGGTTTTCCTCTGCGGTTTTCCTCCGCATTATGCATTCCTTGAAGGAAATGCCGAAAATTGCTCTAATTTTCAAACGATGACAGCGAGGACACCTTGAGAGCTTTCTTTTTTGCAGCAGTGGAAGTCATTTTGAGGTTTAAGAATAGCCTACAGTGTGTGCGTGTGTTTGTGTGTGTTTGTGGAGTATTAGTTTTATTGGAGAAAAACATTATGTGACCTTCACAAACCTAGGTTATGAAGGAGCGTTCAGTGGACTGAACGGTTGCTACGTTCAGTGGACTGAACCATTGCTACGTTCAGTTAAGGGTTGCTGTGTTCAGTTAACTTTTCTACACACTTCCTCAAAAACGTTTGCCACGTTCTGGAACACCTTTCAAAGATGTTTGCTGTATTTAATGGGCATTCAATGGGTAAAGGGAAGCTGCATATTTGGAACCTGTTAGGGTGTTGAACAATATACATAGCCTACAGTATTTGTGACTATTAACCATTATCACTTAAATCTAACATTCACTTATTTAATTTCATTCAGAAATATAAAAATACATGACATTTAAAATCGGAATATGTTGACACAACCACTGTGTAAAAATCCTTCCTGGCAACTGGAACAGGTTTAGTGCAATACAGCACAAACATACAGTAGATGGTTGTAACTATCTATCTACCATAATCTGAAACACAATAATGTACTCTATAGCAGCAAATCATAAGCAATTGCTTTGTTGTTGTTCTGTTGATCTGAGTAAAATCTGGGACACAGCATTTTCTAACTATAAACTACTTGACAAGAGAGGTATTTTGATTGACATGCACGAACTATATAACTTTTTGTACTGTACATTTATACTGCAGGAGTTAGTTGTGGAAAGTCAACAACATGTGTCTGGCTGTTTGCAGGTCTTATACAAATCTGTCAAAAACGTTTGGTTACTGTTTGAAATAAATTGAAAAACTGAAATTAGTAATGAAATTACTGCCTGCACAATAGTCATACCGGAATTACATATACTGTACTGTCTTGTGAGTAACAATGTTAACAGCCAATGACAATGCACTACCCCACTACCTGACACTGCTGACATGCTTACAGGGCCCTCGGTACCAGACGTCCAGCACAAATCACTTATATGTACAGTATGTATATGCCTATTGAATGAAAGAGACCCAAGTCCCCTGTTTGTAACCTGGAGTCCATGCCCTTTCATGCTGGTTGCATGGCTGCGTACTGCAGCAACTCACAGGACGTTGCATTGCATATGCATTGCATTGCATATGCAGCAGCATCAGAAGTGTGGTGTGCACGCTGGTGTGGTGTGCACGTCGCACACATGTGCGTCAGGTGCAGGGTGGCGCATGCTGTAGTTCTTTTCAACATGTGCCCATGGAGCAGGTTACTGTTGCTGCTTGTTTCTCTTCCATACTGGGCCGTGGACTCCAAAATGAAAAGCTAAATATTATAGGAGACAATTATTTTCTCATGGCCCTGACATTAAATGATTTTCTCCTGGCAGTTGTTAATATAGATATTGTTTAGTAAAAAAGAAGGACACGAGAGTGAATAACAACAGTCATCCTGCAATGAGGAGCACAAGCTTGATGTCACGGCAAGAATGAATTGTTCATGGTGTGGACATTGAGAGAACAGGCACAGATGGCAAGGATCAAAAGGAAAACAAGAAAGAATCTAAGAAGCTGTGGGCGAAAATATATACTCAAGCAGTGGTAACATCTCGATATAGCTCAGAAAGAGAAGTCTCAGAAGACAATGGGCACCCAACAGATGATCTTGATGTTTTATGGAGGATGAAGTGATCCGATTTAAATACCTGGCAAACTGGCTTTTAGCTATTTTGGCTGCGACTGCCTAACATGTGCTCACGGTTAGTGCCTATATATATTTTCTAGACTGAACAAAGGGAACTAAAAGTTATCATCTTTATTGGTTGGTTGTGTAACTATAATATGTGTTGTCAAAGATAATGAACCTACACAGTTTAGCCAAATTTTTTAAATGGTCTCCTGCTACTATAATCATTTTGAAGATTCACGAGGTAATGCACAGGAGGGACAATCAGTCAGGGAATCAGTGCAGAGGTGCTGAAGAGGTGCTGTTGTCCTCTCCAGAACTCACCAATATAAAGGTATAGTCAGCTATTGTAAACTAATTGTAAGCTAATACGCTTTTTGTCAAACATTCTCTGTTCCGTAAATTGGAACATAAACAACGTAAAAAACACCGCTCACAAAAACAATGCCATTGGCTTTGCAATGCATTTCAATGTGTGGGGTGAAGCTTCTGTGGGAGTCTGTTTGGATTTGGGAAAACGTTTTTGAGAATGACTAACCCTACCTTGAAGTGCTAAGGACAGCTTGGGTTGTAACAGATGGTGGGAGACCTTCATCAAATAAGCAAAGACAAGTGCCTCACTTCTTCACACCATTCCTGTTTTACCATAAATCCCCAGGATTATATACTGTACAGTATATTATATATGTAATATAGGATTATATATGTCACCTAGATAATCGTAAATTAACAGGAAGTGACATTTTATCGTCTCAATTAACTCACACCTAATGTTATTAATTTATGAACTGACCATCATTGATATAGATGAAGTGCAGATTTAGTTTGGAATATCAATCATGTGGTTCACTGCAAACTCAGGTAGTCTCAACCTAGTATAATTGGTATGGCTGAAGTCAGTCTGATCTATAGTACCATGGCATTCCTGTATAGACTAAAGTCCCTTACCGGCCTTACCGGGTAGAGAAAAGCTATGCTGCAATTTCTTAACCTACCCGTTGTCCTCCGGGTCAAACTGACCCAACGCATTACCTAGTTGTGCCAGCAGAAGTTGCCAATTCTAATTATACACCTTACACAGACATGTGATGTGCACAACAAAGTAGTAAAAGGCACGAAAAAAACTAAAAATAAATAAATAAATACACACAGATACACACACTAAAGAAAACTACACAATCAGACAATCAGGTGACGCCATCTGCTGGCACAACAAGGTAGTGTGTTTTAAACCTGAGGACAACAGAAGGGTTAAGCAATATCAGTGCATCACTTAGCAGGAATGTTCTTGCTGTGATAATATTGATCAACACAAAAAATGGTACTTAGAGGAAAATGTCAATAGATGTTGAATTGCATGTGTTACAAATTGCAGTGGGTGAGATTTACTGTCACAATTGCATTTCCAATGCAATGTTGCAAGCTCAGTGTTGCAAGCTCAAGCTTATAGGAAATGAATGGGCTTCCTGTGATGTTCTACTCAACTACGCAACATAGAGACGTAAGGTATTGGGGTGTAAAAGTGTGTATTTCTGAGTTAGTCAGTCCACTGTTGTTTCAGTCATGCTAGCCATGTTTAGTCATCTTTACGCACGTTTTCCCCCAACATACAAAATAAATGGATATCAGCTGTATAAACACAGAAAAGATATGGTGTATGCAAGAGATATAAACAGTGTCTGGTTTTGACATGGCAGTGTGCCCCTAGAATGAATGAATCCCAAGCAGAGATAATCTAATCAAAGGGCTTTTAGCCTACATGCGTTATTAGTCAGGCTCCCATACGCTAACCCAAAAAATACATTATCCTTGCCTGGTTTGTTGCATATAGTCGCTAGTCACGAAGGTACCTCCAAATGTGTGTGAAAACAAAAAGGAAATACAGCTGTTTTAAAGCTTGGTGAAACTGACCAAATCTCACAATATTTTTGTTTAAATACCTCAATATAGATTTGTTGGATATGTTTAACTATAGCATTAGCCTGCTAGACTTGAAAAAGAGAAATTTGAGAAACCATTTTACCCTTACAGAAAAGCCACATGAATGTGAAGTTCATCTGTATATATTTTTCTAATGGTAGTAATGCAGACGTACAGTATTCACCAAGTAGAAGCATTTTAATTCGTAAGAGAATATGTTTGTACAATTTTATCACTTTACTGTAATTACTATGTAGTAGTTTTTTTCAATATTGTATGGTGCTGCTCTATCATGTCTATCATGTTATGATAGTCTCATATCGTAATATCAATTTAATATTGATATATTGCCCAGCTCTATTGCTTAATGAATTGGAGGCATGACAAATTTAAATGGGAGCTTCAGTTCAAATTGGTAAAAATGGATTGCTTCATTGACTGAAGGGGAAGTGGATGCAGGAGAAACTCAACATTGAATCAGAATGGCAAGATTTGGGGTTCACTGACTTCCTAGGAGGAACTGCTGATGAAATACGTATTCTATTCCGATGGGCCCAGATCATATTACTTCCCCGGGGAACTGAAAGCAGTGACCTTGATGTGATGTGTGTGTGTGCTTGTGCGCGTATATGCATTTGTCTGCACTACTGTATGTGAATCATGACTGCTTTAATCAGGTCACATTAACCAACGAATTTCAATGGATCACTCCAGCACAGGAACACGTTTATCCATACTGTTTATTGTGTGTCTTTATTTTTCTTTCTTTGTCCTTTTGCCTGTCTTTTCCTGTCATGGTCGCTCGCTAGCTTACACTCTGTTCTACACCCCTTGTTCTCGGTGCCATGTCCCTGTTCATTGCAGATATAATGAGTCTAGATTCTGCCACTGCTTTGATTCACAGTAAGTGCTGAGTTGAGGTAACCTTGTCCCGTCTCATGTCTGGCGGGGGTCTAATAGTTCTTTCAAGCCAGACATAGTGCCCTGGCGGGGAAGACATGTCCACCCCCGGACTGCCTCAATCCAGCACACACGTACGGCGGACACATGTTTGAGCCATGACAGGTCGCTCCCGGATCAGACTCCAATCTATAGTTTTATCTCTGTTGCGGTGAGCAGAGAGGGTTTGTGTGTGAGCGTGATAGAATGACAGTGCCCCAGGGCGTGAGGCTGTGTTTGGGTAAAACATCTCTGACAGGTTGAAAATGAGCTTTTTCTGCAAAAACCGATGTCTTTACCGAATTCCTACAAATGCTCAAGGAAAAATTGAGTGTGTTGCTGAACCCTAAACTGAACTGGCAGCATATGGTACACATTACCTTGAGAGGAGCATTTTTTTCTGGTCATGACTTTTTTTATTACTAACATATGACAGGTCTGGCATTACTACTATTTCATTCTCAAAGTGAATTGGAGACTGGCAGAATTACAGCCGCATTGTAAGAAGACAGATGCAGTTTGCCCTTATAATAAATTGTTAACATAAGAATTTAAAGGTGGAGTCAGCGATTGTAAGCCAATAAACTTTTTGTAGAAATTCAGGAAATAGCTCCTCACGGTCTGCTAGCTGTCTGTTCTGTTTGCCCGCTGAAAAAAATCTGGAGTCTGTAAATGGGAACACAAACAAAGTGGTGCAGACAGCACACAACTCTATCCCAGCCTTGCCAATGCATGTCCAATGTGGGGAGGGAGCACTCTATGGCACTGAAGTGAGAGATGTTTTTGTTTTAAATATCAACAATCTTTCTCTAACATCGCTGACTTCACCTTTATTTTCTCACCACCATAAATGCTGTTTGAAACTACGGGGGTTATTGTTCACACTACATTATTTACTCAGTTTTCCAGATATGTAAAGGTAGGCCTAAAGAAAGAATTAAAAAACTGCAGTATGCAATTGTTGGTACTTGCAAAATTGAAAACTTGAATGAAGAAAATCGGACGGTAAAAGCAAGGATGGAATTCATCTTGGCTAGTCAGTTATATGGAATGAAAAACATATTCCTGTTTTTGCAATTCAGTGATTCCTTCTCTTCTGTTACTCTCGCTGGTCCAAAGAGTGTATGAGTCGCATGCAGGCAGGGGTAGGTGATTTGAGAAGTGCTATGATAGGTGATCTGTTCAGATGTATCTTGATGCTCTGCCAGCCTGTCACGCAGGTGTGTGTTCACACGGTCTTACTCCTGCCTGCTGAGTGGAATTTCCACTCTTTTGGATGACATGTGGAACTTTCTCTTTTTGAAATGACATGTAAAGATAAATAGAGGGATGGTGCCGGCTGGTTGAGTTATTGGATACTGCAAATGTGAGACGGGAATATATAATTAAACCTTGTTCTTCCTTTATGGTAAAATATTCATGTTGAATTGCTATTAGTTCTCTAATTGGTCTTCTTAAAATACACGTGAAACCAACAGTATAACCAGAGAGAGATCCTTGAACCTATTGATACATGTGTTATTTCTTGATTGTGTAAAGGTATCTACACTGGTAGGAAATTACTGAAATTTCTGAGGAAACTGCACATCATACTGCATTATTAACAGTACATTGAATACATTTTTAAATAAATGTTTAGTGGTGCTGCCAAGGCCAAAGTTTTAAGCTTTAAGTAGCTTACTAAATCTGAAAAATACCCAGAAGTAATGTTTTCTTTTCTTTGAATTGCTTTATCAAGGCTTATGGATTAGTAGTGTACTTATTGATTCCTTATTTCCTCAGTTTTGCATTTTGTGATGTTATTTGTCAAAGTGCTGTGTTCTACTGAGAAAAAGAATATGTAATTCACATGGACAGTTCCTTAACGCACGATTACACTAATGAAGCAAGTCTCTAACTGAGAGATAGTATCCTGCTGCAAGCATCTGTGATCAGAGAGACCAAATAGTGGGTGTTTGAAGCCTGTAACTAATTAATAAATGCCTTATTTTTCTGGGATGGAAAATATTAATCCAGTGTACTGTAATGCCAGTGACTTCCCCATATACTAGTTTCCCCTTAATGACAAATTATAAAGCATCGCTTGTTATAGAATAAAAAAAAAAATACAGTTGACATTATTTCTCTCAATGCTCTTGCACCTGAAAATCACATAAAATGCAATGTCAGTTGCTTTATTCTCACAAAATAAAAAATGCACAGTGATGATCAATGGCAAATTGATTTATTTTCCAATAACCTTTTTTTTGTATACCTGCCAATACCGTTATGACCTCTGGTAATTTGCAATTTCAACCGCAGCTGCACAGTGTGTATGAGAAATGCCTGTATGAGAAATGCCTACAATTAAACACTTCCAATAATCAACAATTTATACGTTGTTTGAAGGTTTGATAGCAGCAAATTACAATATACACTTGAAATATTGAAGTCTTTACTTCAGTAAAGTTTAATTGACCAGATTTGTTCCCTGAAAATATCATACATTTTATATATTAGCACATGGTGCTGTGAGAAACCTCAGAATATAAACAGAAAAGTAAGAATTCTCACAGTACATTTAATCCACTGTATAAACGGATCATGAGCAATCAAATCAATATCATATCCTTTCATATTGTGTCATGACCTTAAATATTGGAATAAAATTGTATCTTGAGATCCTGCACAATACTCTGTTCCAATGTTTCTCAAACTGCAAATTGCTTTTACAGGGGTTGTAATATGATTTCAAGACAAAAAAGTATTACAGTATTTGAAATCTGGTCTGTATTATTTCATTTATTGTTTGATTGACTTGAATACCACTGCTGGAGATCAGAGTATGAGGAAACGGAGATTGTTTCATGTGAAAACAAGCAGGAAGTGAACAAGGATAGTCAGCCAAAGAGAGGGTGTTTCAAACAAGACTGCGCAGGCAGTGTGTGCATTTGTGTGTGTGTGTGTGTGTGTGTGTGTGTGTGTGTGTGTGTGTGTGTGCGTGCGTGTCTGCGATACTGTATGGAGACATAAGTGAGACGTTTGAGTGGTGTGACCTGAAGAGAACTATTAGAGCTGTCTCAGCTAGCAGGGTGAGGCATATCCATACAATTGGGCCCATTTGCCTTTCCTTCAGTATATCTCAGTTGCCTGAGATATGGTAATCTAGCCTAAAAGCTACACTGCCCAAGCGGCTGCGCAGTGCTGTACTTAAGAAGGCAAAGGCGAAGGTGTCAAGAGCTCAGACAGGCAGCGCAGCAGTATAGCTGAGCCAATGCAGGTAGAGAAGATAAAGGTCCATTCCTTAGAGTGCCCCTGAAACCCTACATTTCCTCCAGACTCACTGTTTATGCTTTTAAACACAACTGTGGTTTTCCTCAATATTCTAGACACCAGCTGAAGACTGTCCCTTTAAGTGGATGGATGCTTAAAACATGTAACATAATGTAATGACATCAATGCACTGAAGAGGATGGAACAATCTGAATATTATAATCGTGACTTTTGTGGGCCTCTCATGCAAGGAGTGCCTTCTGACACTTTGTCTGTGTGATGGCTGATGTTTTGGGGCTGTTGCCTGTGGGGATGCAGGGAAGGCGATTGAAAGGCACCCCAAATCTTCCATGATTGAATCCAAACAAAGGCTATGGGGGTTGGTGGGCTGCTGACCCGTGTCATCCCTCTGTGGGTTTAAATAGAGGATTACACGAACCTTACAGTACAGTACTGTCTCTCAGTGCCAGCCCGGGGAGCCGTAGGGGGTGTTCAGTAACGGAGAGCACCTCAGGAAATGATTAAATCCATACTGACAATAACGCAACTTTCCATCCAGAGGCAGCGTTCTGCTCTTCCTCTCCATGCGGCACGCTGCCAGCCATTCCTACCGCCTCTGGAACAGGCGATGTAAAGCCAGCATTGATTTTCAGACTGATTTCAGCCAAAATGGAAGCATCTCTGTATTGAGAGAAAAAGAGACATTGTACAGTATATGCAGAGGGGGTTAAAGGACCCCTTGATTGCATTACTGTAGCACCACCACTGTTTGTTTGGGAGGGATAGAGAATGGTAGTCAGTCTATAATGTTGTAGGGAGGGGGGGAGTAGAGACGAGTGCACTCTATTTTTGGGTCAGAGCATTCACTCTTGGACTTTCAAAACAACAACCTTTTGGTAATGTGGTTTTTAACTTAAGAGGCAGTGTGTCCTATTAGCATATACTGTACAGTAGGTGCTTACTGTTGGGCGCCATAGTGAAGGGCGCCATTGCTGTGGTGTCAGTAATTTTCATTTCTTATGATTTTCATTTCTTATTCACATTATTATAGGGCACCAGTGGAGAGGGAGGGGGTCACCTACAGAGCCACCCAAGGGAACTTCAGACAATATCAAAGAAGGTCCCTTTAAGACTAATACTAGATGCTGTTGCATCCTAGTATCAGTCCACTGTGTGCTGTAGGGAAGGGGGTTAAAATACTTGTTATCTCGCAGGTTGCACAAAGGCTGGCTAATCCTTGTCTCACAAAGGCCAATTGGAATGCTCATATAGGAAAACACATTCCATGCGCCACACCACCAATGTCACAGGGTAAGGCTGAATCAGGCAAGGTAATAGGTTCTTTTGAAGATGTTGTGGGATTTGCTTTGCCCATAGACTAGGATTACTGCGAGCAAAACCAAAACAGACGAAACAAATATAGTCATTTGCATTTGTTCCTGGTGCAACATGAGAGTTGTGTCAGTCCTATTTCAATCAAATGGTGTATTGAATTTAAAGGGATAACCATATTATCTGGACTCATCGCTATGGTCAGGTTGATTTTGTGAAGGTTAAGAGTGAGTGTCATTAGATTAATGTGTGGCAGAGAAGGTCTTCTGTGTATAATCCAAATTGGTGCATGAGCTGGGGAATTTGTATATGGATCTGAATGATCTTGTCCTGGTGATTCAAGCACAAGTAAATAAATCATGACTCTTTCTTATCCCTGGAGCCCTAGCTGCCTCTCAATGCCTGATTGTCAGCAGTAGAGAAATGAGAAATATCTGTTCAGATATCTGGGTCTGATAAATCATTCAGCCACCTTTGGCTGACAAACTCACATTCTCAGATCTGTTCTAACCAGAGATGTTGACATTTACAAAAGCAGTGTATGCTCTGAAAAGTGCTCAACTTTGCAATACCTCTTGAAACATGGTCACCGTAGAGATCCTCAAATGATTTGTTTTGTTTGAATGTCAAATACAGTGTCATTGAAAAAGTCCCTGCAAGGCATTTTGTGGTAGCATGAACATGATGAATATTAAAGTATGTCATCAGCTGTCAAAAATAATACAAAACAGATGCTATTAGACAGAAGACCTTTGATCCAAGAGGAGGGTTTGGTGAAGTCTGAATTCTGAACCCAATGTCTGGCAAGTCGAGTGTATTCCAGTGTTTTTTAGTGCTAGATTGTCATCGTGATCAGTAATTATTTCATTAAATCACAAAAATATATATAAAAGTTATTTTTGTATTGTGGAAGTTGAATGACCAATGAACCTCCTCCCTATGACAGATTGACAATTTAGATTTTTGTGGGTGGTTTTTTATCTTTCCCAAATGTGACTTAGCTTTCTCAGCTACAGCTGCAATGATTTTAACTGAACAGACAGTATCCTAGAAGAAAATGGTTTCATTATGTTAAAACCTAAAAGTTAGTTGACTGTTGTTGTAGCTTTGCTGCAGAATAACAGCTGTATTATATAATGAAAACATGTTTTCAATTTGGTTTTATAATCTTATAATTAATGTGCCGTAGCTTAATTTAAACACTTGCAGTTTAGCCGAAACTCAACTCCTCTCCTTGATTTTCTCAGAGGGGTATACTGTATATATGTGTGAGATCATCTGCTAACTATTAAAGCACAATTCACATATCTAGCAAACTCCCAAACCAACATGGCATGACTTAAAATATGTTTAGTGTATCTATGAAGTTCTTTATTTTCCCCAGGGGTTCATTCCTGGCCACTGGCTCTCTCAATAGATCATTAAGGATCCATTAGGATATGCTTTATTTCAAAACCGAGCACTTTATTTGCCCAAGCAGGGGAATGAAAAAAAGTTA
The DNA here is from genome assembly GCA_027564795.1 of Aphredoderus sayanus. Lineage (NCBI taxonomy): Eukaryota > Metazoa > Chordata > Actinopteri > Percopsiformes > Aphredoderidae > Aphredoderus > Aphredoderus sayanus. Next base: position 19,264 of record JAODUG010075506.1, read on the forward strand.
CTGGATGGTGCTATCTGCATCATTTAGAATCTGCTTAATTTAGCAGTTAAGGCATACAGTATATTAAGCTGCCTTTTTCTGTATTGCAAAATACATAGTGTGTTATGTGAAATAGGTATAATGCAAACAACTGTAATGATAAACTCAGCAAAAACAAACATTGCTCATTGCTAATAAAGACCTGAGCATGAACTTATATACGTGGGTTTGTGGATAATACAGCCCACACAAACATAAAATGACAGAAGAGACAGCTGGCTATGTCAGTTTCAGTGTCCATTTGTAAACCAAACTGTGGGCCATATACTGTTACTGCCGATAAATGTAAACTGTATCCCTTCAACAGTATACTTACCAAGTATAGCTATGATAGATAAACTACTCGCCCAATGCATAGAAACACAGCATGTTGGGAGACCGGCTTGGTCGACCACCCACAACACGCTACAATATGATAATGAAAGCTATAAGGAGTCATAAACGTTAGCTTCAAATATAACAATATAGCCTATTAACATACCCTGCTGTGCAAAAACATGAATTGTCCCTGTTATGACTGTCACTCACTTGAGTCAAGAGATGTGTGGTGACTTAAAGTATGGATCGGGTTTCTCTCAGCTGACAAAGGTATTGTTAATGTAGCTCTGTCTTTCTGTCCTATGTCTTTGTCTTTAAGTCCTTTGTGTCTACTTTTGTGGTATTTTGAAACAATTATCTGAAATGTGCTATTATTTCCTCTGGAATATATACTGTATCTCTGATATATTGTAAAAATGCCATATTGACATGCTAGTTGAAAAGGCCTGAGAAACACAGCAATGGTAACTTGGACCATAGGGGTTTGGACTTAGCAAAGGGATGTGAACTGGAAGATGGGGAGAACACAAGGAACATAAAAGAAAGACACATTCATCTGCTGGCTAAACAAAGATGTTTTTTTTTTATTCTAAAACATTACTGTAGTATTTTTAAGTAGGCTACTTTGGTATTTGATATATTGATAACTGGTCTATAGATTATAGAAGGGAAGTGCTCTAGAGGGCTAAAGCCATTCAAAAAGTGATGGGGACATGTCCCCAGCATACCTGATGCCTATAGAGTGCATACATGTAGTTAAATATTAGCATTAGCATTTTCCAGCATTTTAATACTGTATACAAAAACTATATTTGTTATTGTACTCTATAGTTTATATCGCTTGTAACCATCTAGACATTCTACAAGAAAAGGTGTGCACAAAGTAACTTCAAAAACGTACGCCCAATCAAATCAACCTCATTGGGCAGTAAGACATGCACTATCCCAGTCCACAATTCAACAACAGCTCTGTATGTGACCCTCTGTTTGGATTCATTGAGGATTATATCCATGTATAGAACTCTATAATGCAGTCAATAAACATGCTTTTGATTTTGTAGTGGGTGTCTCCTAAGCCCATAATGGTGGGTCTTTATTACAGCCCATGGGTTCTAAGCCACTGCAGTGACATCATCACACAGCCCAAAAGAAAGGGATGTTTTTCTCCCTGTTGGTAGATGTTGTCACTGATTTGTTTGGGAACGTCAGATGAAGGAGTTCAGTTTAATGTGTTTGATTTATTTTGCTGTGCAGGCAAAGCAATACTTACATTGAAAAGTCCCTTTTCTTTATTACTCTTCAAGGCAAAAGCCGATCTTTTTTCATTATGCAGGGACTTCACTTGATCATGCAAAGCTTTGTCAATGAAAATTGTCCCATTACATCATTATACTCATGGAGACCCACAGACATGTGGTTTTAAGGTCTTTAGGCCCATTGAATAATGAAGGAAAAATGGCTGAAAACCACATTAAGTGAGCTCTATGACGAAAGAGCATTCCCTTATTCACAAGCAAAAAGCATTCAAGCTCTCAAATTGCAATGACAGTACTCAAATGGCCAATGGCAGTTGCATATATTGCAGCTAGTGTTTTTCTTTCTACAGTTAGTGTTTTATTAATCTGGGTGAAATCAATTACTCTACATTTGTTCTTTAACACCAATATACAAATTTGCAGTTGGCACAGTTTGAAATGTGTTTGCAAGCTTTGAAGTTGATTTTAGAATGCCATATACTGTTGTATAACAACAGGGGAATGTCATTACCAATAATGATAGCACTCTTTTTATCCATTAAAAGTATTTTAGCGATCATTTAGTGGCACTAACATTCTTGTGTGTTGTACACATTGATCCACAAACCATGATAAAAGGGATAATGCTATTACTCAGCATTCCTCAGCTGCATTTTTATGGCTAATGTGATGTCTGTTGTTATGAGACTGAAAACAGATGAATTAATAACAGTGCAAAACCAATAAAATAATATTGATATTAAAAGAGCAAGCCAGGAGGAGAAATATTTCTAATTAATCAGAGAGGTCCCACCCAACCATGTGCTGCAGAGATAGAGATTAAATTTTCTCTGTTACCTGTGTTGTTCTGAGGGTGTTAAGTTCCCCAGAGGGAAGGAGATTAATGCGACACACTGCGTCTCTGATCCTTAACCCTGTGCTCATTCATCACTGGCTCTGCTGTTGCCTTTGCCGATGTCATCGCTGTGATCCAGCGTTCAGCAGGCTAGTGTTTTGCTAAAGTAAATTTACAAAATAAGCCTATATTTTGTTGCCATTACTGAATCTTTGACAGTAGAATCCCTTTCACCTTCTCTGCTTGCTCGACCATGAGGGACTAATTTAGCGGAGGCACCTGGGAGCACTTTAGGATAAAAGTAGAATCGATACAACTAAATGCTATTTGTTTGGCTGGGAATTCACTGATCCAGAAGGGGAAAGCAAGTGAGCAGTAGAGCGAATTAGAAAATGATTGTCAGATAGACCAAGATTTGAGTTCAGATGGATCTATAGATATCTTATGTGTTTTTGTAGGTCTCCGATTGGATAAAGGCTATGTTTCTGTCCTGTGGTTGTAAGCTACCATCTCCTCAACACCCCATGATACAGCAGTAGCATGGCAGACTAGAGATAAATGCACACCATAACAAAATAAATCCATGATCAATAGATTTAAATATCTATCTACTCAAATATGAATGTATAGGTGATTTGCATTTATTCAGTATCCTTTGTGTGACCAATGGCTCAACAGTTTGTTGTGTGTGTGTGTTCAAATGAGTAAACATAGAGGCGAACAATACAATATTGATAATATACTGTGCTTTACATTATAATATAATGGATTAGTGTGTATATTGGCCAGAGCAGCTAAAGCAGAATTAACATTGGTCCCCACTACCACATTCAGAACTATAAGAAATATATGGTTGTCCATGCATGTGATCTTTAATACTGTATTGTGTTTCTACAGTATATACTGTACGTTACAGACCTGTATTACTATACTGTAAACAATGTACTGCATAATGTCATTCTTAGCTGGAAATAGAACAAATATGAGGTAGTCAGGCAAATGTCCCATCTTCTGTCTTTAGATGATAGCGGTAATGGTTAAAAAGAGAAAGTAAGTTCAGCTGAATCCATCCTTTCACCTCTGTTAGACCCACCGACTTGTTCTGCCCTGAAACAGCCAGAGACCGTGTGGCATTTTTCCTTTTCGTGCCTGATTTATTATAAGAACTGTGTTTTATGGCCATGAACACCTGGGGATCAGAAACCAAACACCCGACAAAATGGGCCGAGTAGCTGCATAAGCCCTTTGAACTGACATATTTCCCGACTGATCGTCCGTTGCCTGTTCTTTTTTGGAATGTGTTATTGCTCTGTGTGTTTCAACCAATCCTCGCCAACAGGTGTAATGAGCAGTATCAGATCGCATCTTTTCTGCCTGGGCCATTCAGTCAATTTTAGAGCTAAAATAGGGGAGAGCACTTTAAGGTCTTCCCCTCTGATTAGCCCCAGAAACTACTTATTCTATTATTATCTTAGATATATACTTTAACATGTGGATATCTATCTTTATCTTTGTTATAGCATTTAGAGTAAGAGCTTGTTGAACCCACGGTTTTCATACCTCAAACATAAACATTTTTCATTAAATTATCATTGTTCGCATCTCCACAGACTTCCACTGTTTCTCAGAAACAATATTATAATTGTTGTAGCTACAGTAGATGTAGATATATTTTTACATATATATATATAAAACAGTCAGTGGACCTACACTCTTCACATTTGCATTGTGAGTGAACGAAGGGTTAAATAGGAGGACTGTAGACTTGATATTGAGTTAAGGGAGCTATAGAGTCATGGTTATAACAAAAGTTTTTAAATGTAATGGAAATACTGCCTCTCTCTCTTCTGTATAAACTTGAATTGAGATTATATTTTTCCCAGAGTCTCAAAGAGAGAGCATTACAGACCACAGTCTTCATGCTGGAGTCATTAGGCTGTGTGCTTGTGAGGTTTATTGCCCCTCAGTTGTGTTAAGTCAATCCAACACTTGACTCCTCCCCTGGCTCACTTTGCCCTGTCAGTTCTGTGTACAACTGTTATGCCAGTGTTTCTGGTCAATCACAGTGCCAGTGTTCTGGGCGACAAGCTAGCGGCCTGTGTCAGCTTTCTGGTTGGACACATTCCCGCTGCATTTCACCCAGGCAACAGTACAGTATAGGATGGGCGGAGACATGAAACATGGAAGTCAAACTCGATTTACCGTTGGCCAGATACAGCATCCAGTCACTGATTTTGTTGACATGCACATCCATGTTATTCTATAATTCTGAACATCAGTATTCATAGTTCCCCATCTGTAAATTAGAAATAAAAATAAAAGCATTAATTTGAGCAGCCTCTTTTATCCAAAGCAACTGAGTACAGTTACAAGGAGTAGGGGTTAGGCATCGTGCTTAACCCTCCTGTTGTCTTCGGGTTTCATACGCACTACATTATTATTCCAGCATATGGCACCACCTGATTGTGTAGTTCTCTTTAGAAGAATGGAAGAATGGAAGCAAAACGGGCTCCATTGCAGTGTATTTTCAGAGGTCAATAAATGAGGAAGTATTTCCAGGTTGTGTATGAGTGAAAGTTGCTGATGTCTCCGGACATGGAGCTGACGAGGAATGATTGTGTTTCACACGCTCCCGTTGGCCCTCTGTCCTGACTGCCCTGCCTGTAGGCACACAGACTATCACGTTTTCTGCTAAAGGGCATTGGACGCTTTGTTTGGACACACAGTCCCAAAATGTTGATATTTTTATCTGTTCCACAGCTGGGATCACCCAATCCAAGGTCAGCAGGAGTCACTGCTAAAAAAATGCAGTGAAAGCCCCTTTGCGGTGATTCGTAGTCTTTATATCTCAGTAATATTTTGTAATATATAAAGGTAAAGGTTTCTGGAATTCCCCATGTGTTTTAAAGGAAAGTCCACATGATAGAGCAACTATGGTTCTGTGAATGAAATAGAACCAGCATTGAAACATTAGGATTTTTAGGTTTGAACCTCGAAAAGTGCATATCCCTCTCGCAATTACTTTAAGTAAATTGGCTGGCACCCCTCCTTCACCTACCGCTATCCTAGCTGTGGCGAAAATTGGGTGTTCAATTTTTTTCGGAGGATATTGACTGGCCACCACTGTCTCCCCATTTCCATTGATTTTCCTTTTTTATCTGAGCTGCCACACTCTTCCGACATCCACCACATCTATCCTCCCACTTCGTTTCTTTTCATGGTACCTTTACCTTTCGACCCTCTCTCTCTCTCTCTCTCTCTCTCTGTCTCACTCACTCTCTCTCTCTCTCTCTCTCTCACTCTCTCTCTCTTTCCTGGACACGTTTCCATCTCTGTTCCTGTGAAGATAAATATGACTCACTGTCTGAAGGGAATAAAAGGCGAATCACGCATTCATTTGCATCACCTTTTGCCAGAGGAGAAGAGAAGCTGTACTTATTTAAAATCCAGCTGAATTTGCGGAATTTGATTGTTTGATCCAACCCAGCCGCATGACACTCCTCAAGTTTCCTTTTGTTTTGACAATCTGAGCGCATGCCCCTGCTTAGTGACATTAGCTCCCTTCTCCGCCATCCCCTGCATACCACTCAGGCTGACACCATTTTCTACCGCCCCCCTCCCCCTACGGCAGTGTTTCAAACACAAACAGTGTGCTTGGGCAGAAATGTCGCAATTACCTTACCTTCAACACTGGGGATGTATTTAATGTGTGTGTAAAGTGTGTTCTCGAGTGTTCTCTATTGTATAAAACCAATAAAAAAAAAAGTGGTCTCATTTTCCAGGACATTAGATGCCTTAATGTCCGTTGAAGCTACATAGTCATTTTAAAATGCTGAGTGAATTATATAGGACTGCAGCAGGATTGCCAGGATGAACTACACAAAACTCTCTTCCTCTTGCACACACGCGCACGCACACACACACACACACACACACACACACACACACACACACACACACACATCCTCTCTCTCACTGTGTCTGCCGTCTGGTGCAGAGCAGTGTCAGATTACCTGTCATTCAGATGCCTGGCATGTCTTATGTCACAGGTGGAGAGAGGTTGAATCCTGCGTTAACAGTTAATGCAAATTAAGTACAAGTGTTATTTTCTCTCCGTACCCTAGAGAGTTATCCTGAAGGAACGTGCAGCGGCATGAGCAAAAGAGGCGGATGTAATAACGGACGAGGCATATTTCTTTGTCTTCTAATGTACAATACTATCATCAGCAGTGTGATTACTTAGTAAGGAATATTAAATGAATGGGACAGGCTTTGAGGCCAAGCCAGACTGTATTTTTACCTAATCCTTACCTTGCAGAGAAAACGATATGATGGGCCAGACATTCAACGCTAAATACAAATTATCTCCAAGGTTATGTTCAGACTGTTGCAATATTTTGCCACAAACAATTTGTTTCATTCAAAGTCTCAGTGTGGGCTGTGTTCTATTGGGACCGTTTTCTTGACCTATTTATTCATTGACTTCTCTTAACCCAGTGAGTTATCTTTTAGTCACAGTAATTAACTATAAATTAAAAGTTTGTCTTGGACAGAGAGCCAATGCTGGTTTAAGGCATGAATTAACATCCGCAGTGCAGAGACTCACTTCATTTAAATTAATTTATTGATCTTATTATTGAACACTTACAACAGTGAGAAAGAATTTGGTGTCATTAACTGCATTTGTTATTATTTCCTCTATGCTAATGCCATTTCATTCCTAATAATTTCAGTTAACTTACAAATGAATTTGGAAAAAGTATTTAGCACTCTCCCACTGAAGATATATTTTTATTCTCATTCCACTGAAGTCAAAACTGAATTAAAAGCAGAGTCTTAGGGCTCTGGGAGTTGCCGTGTTCTCCTCAGTAAAGTAAATATTTACTAACTGTCAGTTGTATTTAACCATTTGTTAAATGCAACTGATAGCTTAAAGTGCTTGCTCTGACATGTATTAGAGTACCTGTTCAGGATAGGTTCAAGAGAATAAATGGATCATACTGTAAATTAATAATCTTTGCTAGTGTTGTATTATTCTTTCATGTATTCATGTTTTAGATCTAATTAGAAGTTTTATATCAACATGCAGCTCATCTGCTCAGTGTTGGTGCCTGACAGCATAATGTGCCTTTTATTGAAAGCGGGCGGACAGGACTGTCTGTTGCAACATCAATGAATGTCATAATTCCCTCAAACAATGGCTCAATGGCTCAGATGCGCCTTTTTCAAAGCAGTTAAAGTACCCAGAAAGAGGAAAGAGAAAACAGTGCCATTATACATGAAGTAAGGTGATACTACTGTAGTTAACTGTTGAATTATTCAGGAAATTATAATAGCCTCTTCGTAGCCTTCCAAAAATGTTCTGTTTAGTTAATTTCAGTAAGGCCTATAACAACATTACAGCAATTGAGCCAACACACAACACGCATGCATATACAGTATTTGTGCCTAAAGTATCATCATTGGGGGACAAAATTCTATTTAAAGAAAAACATGCACTACCTGTGCACTAGTGATGTAATTTGACTGAGAATAACGTGTTTTCATTAGTCAGTATTTACTGTAGGAGCAGGGTTTGGTATCTTGCTATAAATTTAGCCAAATTTGCTTGGTAGTCTGGGTGTTACATTTAGGTCATGCTGCTAAACAGTCACTGAGATAGTTTTTGCTAGATGCCACATGATATTATAATCTAAGGAACACCATGCCCAGGTGATCACATCATTCCCTAGTTTGAATGCCTTAATGTCAGCCTTTTGATCTCAGAGACAGTGACTTGAACCAACAGTGAAAGAATGAGAATAATGAAAGATGATTTGCTACAGTAAATAAGGTTCCAAACTTTGTGAGCTGAAGCAATGTTTTTATGTCATCCAAACAAACCACACAATTTGACATATCTGTTTCTTATAACAAGCAACTGAATGTACTGTATTCACCGTGAGTCTGGCTGTGTCTGTGTATCTGTTAGTTTAGACCTCTATACAGTAGCACATTGTGAGTTGCTGAGTGTCATCTAGGTATATTTGAAAATGACAATGTCCCCCCACGCAAGATAGGGTACTAGCATTTAGCATTCTCCTGAGCATTTATCTACAGTATGACATTTTCATTAATCAAATCCAAATCAAAGCATTGGGTTGATACCTGACATGTTTAAAGGTGTCACTGTCATTAGTTCCAGATTGTGGATTGACAGACTACATGCCCGGACATGGCTCTGGATATGTTGTATCTAGCTAATGTGACATGGCATGCAGTGATTCATATGGGCTCCTAACACAGCATCAGATCATGAGCAGAGTCAAAGGACAAATGGTAACCTTGGATGCACACATGCATATTTAGGCCCACTCACAAGAGTGGGCCATTATTACAGCTTGTTAAAATAAAATATGACAAGTCCCCTAAGTCTATTGGCAAGATGAATGTCAAATTTAGTCCAACCTTTTAGCTGAATGGGAGCTAAGTGTTTTGGAAAACAGCTCTTGAAAGAAGTCAGTGTGACTCCAGTTTAAGGCGTAGGCTCTCTTTCATACTTATTGTATATGCTGGTCATTAATTTCCTTGGCAGTTATTTCAGTATTATATAATGCAGAGAAAAGTGTCTTTTGTGAAACACGTTGATGCAATGGAAATAAGTAATGCAAACAGACTAAATCAATTTACTCTGGAGCATACAGCAACAACAGGTTCTAAATGGATGGTGGTTTTGACAATTATTAGAAGCAAGCATAGCATGTTAGCCAAGCACATTAACATGGGTACAAATATTCTTTAATGCGATAGGACTGTGGCCATTATTGTCTTTAATTTTGCAAGGTGCAAAATTCACCATAAAGTGACTGTTTTTCCTATATAGCGTACATTGAAAAATTTGTACATTTACTTGTTCTTTTATTATAACTTTCTATAAGTAACTTTGCAAAGAAGCAGGGAAACAATGCCACTGGTGAAGGATCAGTATTTATGCTTATATTTTGCTGCATGCAGTATCATTCCAAATAAAACTCTTCAATGCTTCTAAAAGCAGTGAACCTGTTTTCTATACCAACTCTACCAAACCATCATTCTCCTTGAAGAAACTCTGCCAATCTCTCTTAAATACATGATTTAATATTGCTTTTTTTTTTAAAGGTCACATTTTAAATGTAAGCTCTCGGGAGTTGGAAGATTTCCATCTCTGGCCAAGCAGCCAAGTGCATTAAGTCACACAGATGAAGTGTCACAGTCAGTGAAGCAGAAGGACAACTTGCGCCCAGGCTTGGCAGGGCAGTGCCCGGTCTGGGTCTCAACAGTGCCATGGTGCTCCCTGAGGACTTGAGGCCCACCATTAATTACCAGTAAGGACATGAGCATGGACAATATGATTATGATAAACTGTGCTCCCCTTCCTAAAATAGAGCCAGAGGGATATTTGTCCCCCATAGACATTGACAACAATGGACAAAAACGCTGTGTTAATGGCATTGGAAAGAAGGAATTGTGCAGTTTCACATCATTTTATATCAAAGTAGTATGTGCACAAACCCAATACTCAATGCATTTTGTTTTTGTAAAAGCCCAGAGGAGAAAATAAACTTGACGGCGACTAGTGGTACAGTATAAACAAGCTTATTGACTATCGTGGACTCCTATTGGGAGCAGGTTCTGCTCCCTTCTTCATGGCCGTTTGCTCCTTTGGTGTAATCCCAGCAAGAGTGGAACATTATCAGTTCAAAAGTCACCTCTTCTTCAAAGAGAATGATTCAGTAAGGGCTCGATAAGATAAGCAAAACACATCTGTAAGCCTAATACTCTTCTGGCATGGGTGTGCGGTTCCAGGGTTACAAACACAATTTAAAAAACATTAACTCAGGAGACATTTTGAGAACTACTTCATTACAGGACAGACTGTATCACCATGTGTCTACACCATGTGGAAATCTGAAAGTGCAACACTAAGGTTATGAAAGACTTCAGTATCCTTGGTTTGCTGTTTTAAACTTTTAAATGTCTGCCCCACCTCAGGAATGGGATTTTAACATTGAACCTGGCCATTGCAACAATGACTCCCTTTTCACATTAATATTCCTGGCTGGTAATGTGTAGCCCTTACAAGTCTGTACAATCAGGTATTACTAAGTGAAAGGAGAGTTCCAGTGTGTTTATGTACCGTTACACTTATGTGTGTGTGTGTGTGTGTGTGTGTGTGTGTGTGTGTGTGTGTGTGTGTGTGTGTGTGTGTGTGTGTGTGTGTGTGTATGTGTGTGTGTGTATCCATTCCACCTACTGCTACATTAAATCAGGCGATGTGAGCCGGCCACTTTCCTTGTTTCCAATAAGTAGTGCCAGTGTGCCTCGGGGGAATGCTGGGAAAACATCTGCATGAAAACACAGAATGGGGGGGGAGGTGGACCTACCTGCTGGCTGTAGTTAAACCAGGGGAAAACGTGAAAGCACCAGGATTTGTTTTGCTATACTTTCTTTTGTTTGTGTGCACAGAGGTAGCAGAGCAGTGCTGCTTCTGTAGGTGTACACCTAGACTTAAAAATAGACACCTAACAAATGGCGGCTCGTACTTCTGAAGAGCTTTGCTCATTGGCGCAGCGCGGCACAAGGTTAGGGGCTGTGTCATCTTGAACGTCACTTCCATTGGTGCTGTAGCTCAGTACTGTACCACCAGAAAAGTACATCACAACTTGAAATGCTGGAGTTCATGATATCAAGCCTTGTAGAACAGCAACATATACAATCAGAATTTTTGTTTTTGTTGAGGACTATAGTTTTATAATGGTATGTATGTATGTTTAATATTTAGCTCATTGGCTGTTCACATGGTTATGTCATGCAAAATAATTGTCCAAACTGTCTGTATTGCCATTATTATGAAGAATATATACATTCTGTAAACTATAGCGTAGCAGTTAAAACAATTACACATTTTTGAATAGGGTGTGTGTTGCGAGCCCGTTCATCCTGGTGCAGTACCATAAACTGCCACAAAAACACTGTTTTGAGCCTAGAGCCACCCTGGTGTTCACTCAGTGGTGATAATATGGCAATGGTGTATTAGGTACACCTGTAGCTGCTCATTAATAATAATGCTAATATCTAATCAACTAGTCATGTGGGAGAAACACAATGCATAAAGGCAAGCAGACAAGGTCAAGAGGTTAAGTTGTGGTTCATTCTGATGACAGACATCAGAATGGAGATTAGATGTTATCCAAGTGACTTGGACCATGTAAAGCTTCTTCAGACAAGTTTGTTTGAAGTAGAAACGTATTATCTCATGGGAGTTTCACCCATAACAGTTTTTATGGTTTACAGAGAATGGTGGGGGGAAAAGAAGACAAAACATCCAGTGAGCAGCAGTTCTGTGGGAGCAAACGCCTTGTTAATGAGAGAGGTCAGAGGAGAATAGTGGACTGGTTCAAGCTGACAGGAAGGTGACTCACATAACCACACCTTACAACAGTGGTGTGCAGAAGAGCATCTCTAAATGCCCGTCAAACCTTGAAGTGGATGGGGCCGTATGCCAATCTTCCAGGAGCCACTATTATTTAAAGGTGCACCTTAACAAGTGGCCTCTTCAGTGTGTGCATGTGAAAGAGTGCATGTGTGTACTGTGTTTGTACATGTGTTAAGTGTTTCTCCGATTGGTAGGTTTTGTATTTGAGAATAGGCACTCGCGTGACTGATCACACTTTAGGATGTGGCTAACTGCTCATTTACAGGTCGGATAATATCGCTAAGTTAAACACCCGACAAAGAGGGCATTCTCCAGCACGATGGCATTTCTCCACATGTTCCATTAAAGGATGTATAGTGGCGCGGTTGACCCCGAGTCGTCCTCTTGAGATCTGTGAGCGTTGTTGAATTACCACATTGTCCACGCCTCTGTCCTCTGAATGACAGGGGGTGTTTGCAGACTGAGGCCCGGAACAGCAAGGGTCATCCATTCGGGGGTTGCCGCGTGGTGTGGGCTAGCTACAGGACGCGACGCACAGCCCCAGACCACATCACTCACTGCCACACATGGCCCACTTCCAGTCAGCGTTACAGCTATAGACACAGCCACTTTGTAGAGTCAGAATGATGAATTACTCTAGGTGAGTTAAACAATTACTGAGCAATTTGGAACTCTATGGCTCATAAATTGCTAGTCTCCCTCCCTGAAACAACTCTGAGAAGAATAATGAATCAGACATGGAAAAAAATAAAAAACATCCACATGATTCTAAGATAATAAAAGGCCATTTATTTTGTATTGTTTTTATTAACTCATACTTGTAAAATGCTTCTGACTGATTATGAGCTCGCAAAACCTAAACACACTTATATGAACATTAGTGGGAGCCGGGAAGTCTCAGAGCTCTGCAGTGCGCACGCAGATTATTGGCTTGTACTGTATGCCTATTGTGTACAATGGGCAGCAATGATAATGTAATTTGGGAAGGCGAGAGCAGGTCAGAGGGAATGGGCTTGGCAGGCCTCTGTAATGACGCAGGACACATTGGGGGGTCTGGGCTCTCTGGTGGGATGGCAGATTATTTCCAAGGGGCTGCAGATGGGATTGGTTGGAGATAGAGATAACCACCGTGGCCAGAAGCAGTGAGGTGTTGATATGAAGATTAAGCCTAGCCATGGACGTCAGGTGTGTGGATGAGAGTGTGTGTGCATGGGTACAAGTGTGTATGCAGGCACATGTCAATAAAATCATCCAAAAATGAGGAAGTGTTGATAAAACCAAGAGTCGTGCAAGGACCTGTGAGGGAGAAAATTAGAACATTATATTAGCCTTAGTTCTGTATAACTTGTATTTGTATAACTTTATTTTCAAGAGTTTGGACTTAAATCTTAAAAAGACAGAATTCTGCCATATGTGTAGAGGAGACAGAGTATTCTTGGAAAGCTATAGATTTGACATGTGTTGTTTGAAAGACTGTTAACTGGCTATCCTGATTAATACCACCTATGCCAAATGCAAATGTTTCCTTCTCTGCATGTTTTGTTCTGTTGACATCTAGCTAATGCTATCCAAACAGACATTTTGATAGTGTAAACTGCTCAACTGGAGCGGGAATAGGATGTGCTTCCTCACTTGCTCATTGTAGGGGCAGTTAAGTTGTAAGTGTTTAAAAAAATATATAAGGTAGACTTTAATCACATTACAGTATCCTTGTCTCAATAATCTCGCATTCATGGTATGTCATGAACTGAAAGCTAACATTTTGACATCCATTGTTTCTCAGAAATGTACAGCTGCTGTTAAAACATGGATGCAATGTCTAATCATTTTAGGGTGATATGGCTGTATATACAGTTCCTGACAGGGTCTCCATGTTTATAGGTAGATCAATATGTTGTCATTCATTTAAAAACAACCCAGAGTGAGATTCCCTTGCCGCAAATCCCATTTTGTAACATTAGTAATTGCTTTAATTACTCCAGTGCCCTCACAGCTAAACAGAGCTGCTGCTTATGTTATTTCCGAACAGTGTTGCATCCGTTTGGCAGGGGTTCTCTTATTTACCAAAGTCATGGCTTTCCGTGACTGTCACTGATTATAGAGCAGCGGCATGACACGAACAATTTTGTGCCTTTTCCTCTAAAAACCAAACCATATATTTCTAGATTGATTTAAAAAAAAGAAGAAAATCCCGCTGTTTTTATTTTCCCAGCTAGCTTATAAGAAGGAGTGCGGAGAGAGCCGGTACGGCTCGGTGAGTTCAGATCTTTCCCTGCTGCTGCTGATTGCCAGCATTGTCTGGAAATTGTCCTGCGGGGCGCATGGGACTTATGGATATTATACACCGAGTTATTACCCTTGACATGGAAACAAGATGAAAAGCGTGGAATAATAGCGAAAGAGTTACTACCTTAGGATAGAATAACACTGGGCACACATGGGAGGCTGCCTTTCCCTCTGATTGGATGAGATTGTTTAATTCTACTTGTGTCCTTGTTGTGCTCCAGTCAACTGTCACATGGTCTCTGCGCGACTGTGTATGTGTGTGTATGTGTGCGTGTGTGTGCGTGTGCGTGTGTGTGTGTGTGTGTGTGTGTGGGGGGGGGGGGGGGGGGGGTGGTGACAACCAATAAAAAAAAAA
>JAODUG010075518.1:0-13136 GCA_027564795.1 Aphredoderus sayanus
TGCCAGCAGTGCACATCATATTTGTGTGTAAGCTGTAGAATTAGGTTTAGCGCCTTCTATCTGCCACAAATAGCTAGTGATTTGGGTCATTTTGACATTACGAGGGTTAAGAGGTTTCTTGTTGCTGTGCATTGAAACATGTCTGACATCGTAGTTGCTACCATTGTCAACAAGGATGTATTCATCCGGTGATGTAGGCCTATTATGCATGACAAAGTACAAGAAATGTATTGTGTATAGAACGCAGATACCACCATCAGACATGTTTCGGGATTATGCAAAATGCTTGTATGGGGGTATCATCTTCATTACCTGTTGAATGAGGTGAGGCATTTTACGAGAGAAAACAATGCAGAACAGGGAGTCTGATAGTCGATGACTGGGAGATTCTGCAGCAAATGGTATTGATTTGATCTAGAGATTCAGATCTCTTGCGGAGAGGTGTTGGAACTAGGTCAGGACCAGAAGAGAATTTGCAGAATGTTCTAAAGTGATGCATCAGCAATTGCAAAGGCAGCATGGAAACATTTAAAAACAGTATCTTTTACAGTTTAACCTAGACAATGGGAGGTTAGTTTGAGTGAGATTACATATACTCATAAAAGTGATAAAGATATCACAGAGAAATACTGACCTTGGTTTCTAATAGAGACTGAGGCAGAACAAGCATATATTGCAATTAGGTAATTTAGCATTGCAAGTCTTGCAAGGAGCAGGCAGAGGGTTTGGCATATGCGCAAGGATGCTTAAAGGTAGACCAACCCCACGGCTCAAACCCATGAATTTCCAGCTGGGAGACCAACACCCAGACCAGTAGGCTATCCTGCCCCAGTAGGCTATCCTGTTTTATACAGAAACACAAATAAACATCACTCAACACATACTTAAATCTACTGTCTTCTCCTAGCTGCTCATAGCTTCTCCTAGTATTAACATAGCGCAGCCCAGCGCATGATAATGAAATGCCTATTGTATGTTGCCCTAAAAGTTTATTTCCCATTTATAGCTTTTACAAAACATGCTCTGTTAAATATTATGAATGTTCCATGCAAAAACGTTTTAATGTTGGTGAGATTGATTGATTTGAAATAGAATTTTTGACTGCAACATGATTGACATTCTCATGACCTTCATCGTGTTTTTCTCATGCAGAAGAAACTGAGGTCGTCGGCTTATGTGGGCTGCATAGGACGAGTGACATGGATGACACCTGGAAAAGGAATAGCTATCCTTGGCTAACACACATTGTGACACATGTAAATATTAAATTTTTGTTTTTGCATTAGAAAAAAACAGAATAGACAGTATAAGAACCCCTGGAGTTCATTTTGAGAACTCCAGGGGTTCTCAAAATAATCAACAGGGTTGTGGTTCGTGCTGTTAAGCAACGCATGCCATAACAGTACAGTATAAAATGTACAGTACATTAATAATAATTAGGAATTATTTAAAAATCTCAATCCTTTAACTATCCTCCTAAAGGCATCCATGGTAAACTTTTGTCTGGAACACTACATATCTTTAAGCCTGATCCAATTTTCTAGCGATCAGGTGCTTTTGTTTGCGTTATAAAAAAAACATGGATATCCGTGCTAAATCGTTTGAACTTTGCAATAGTCAAGCGACAGGTGGAGATGTCAAACATACCTTCATTTGATGGACAATTTGATTGAGCAACTTGTAGTTTATTGATGGATTTTAATAAATAAAATACCAAGCAAGTTGCTATCGTGCTCCAGTCCTTGCCCACTAACCAGACATATGTATCCACATACCGTAGCATGTATTATTTCATGAATGAAGAGATACTATAGCAATGAACTCCAGCCATCCTTGCCCACTACAGGAGGTAGTTACTGAAGTAGGTATGAATATCTAATGCCCGGCAAACATTAATTAATCAAACAAAAACAAAATGTAGGAGCTATTGGTAACACAACCAGATGCTTGCTTATTAGACCTGTTGGACTGCTTGCTGTATGCACATCACATGTCAATTCTATATTGACATTTTACAAATCTGACTATCCTATGCCAGTTGTTGTTGTAGCTGTCAGTAAAAATGCTTGATTGTGATTCATTGTGAATGAGCACTGTGGACATCATTACTTTGAACCATAAATCCAACACCACGCATTATTTATCACGATGCTGTATGTAATGTAAACAATTCTGGATATGAGTCAAAGCACAGACAGTTTGAGATATTGCAGATTAGAATTTTTCTCAAGTTAAAAACCAGCTACTACTTCTTTTTAGGGTCGGAAATGTCTTGGTTCTCTGGTATCGAGGCAATTTGTCCTGACTGCTGCTCACTGCTTCAGATTTGATGATTCACCTGCTGATGTCAAAATTGAGATCGGGAATAGAGCACGTAAGGAATTAAAACTTTTTGATCCTCTATCAATCCCATATTTTATTGTATTCACTCTAAATCTTTGGATACAAATATCTGCTTATTTAATTGTCATTTATCTAATCCTGCAAAGTCCAGAATTTTTTTTTGTTGACAAATCCTGTTTGACAAAAATCGTGCCCTCTGCCTATTTGTCCAATGCGTGGCTGAAATGAAATGAAAATAAACAATAATAAGACAAATGCTATTGACCAGAATGTCCTACCTACCTAGATAGTCACCAACTTTCTAAACAGCTCAGGATCACTGCCCTAGAGGGTTACAATATGACATGCACAATTTAGTATTAAAATGTTCCAAGTTACTTCCAAGCTCTTGCCTCTTTTCAAAACTAGAGTTTTCATCCAATAGTATAAATGTAAGCCCCATGATTTAAATGTCACTCACCAATCATACACTGTCTAATGCATACTGTACCACTTTGAATGATTTAAAAATCCAAAAATCACTTTAATTGTACTGATTGCAGTCTAGTCTAGACAGTGTTGTGGACTAGACCAAAAGTGTAGTTGTTTAAAACAATCATGGAATTAGCAATGTAATTTTCCTGTTTGTGATTTTATAGGCTATGTGTAATGTAATGGTATTAATTTGTTATCTTGTCTTGCCTTTGATGTTTATTATTTTACAGTGGAAGATGTGGAGCACATCCACTTTCATAGGGATTATAATACTAATGCTCGAAAGAATCAGGGGGTGGAAGAATTCTATGACTATGATGTCGCTCTCCTTCAACTGAAAAAAGAAGTAAACTTCTCTGTCCAAGTCAGGTAAAAACATTCAAACTTAAACAGTTTGTTATCACCACTTTCTGTAAAATACATTCTCAATCTTTCGGGTAGTGTTTCTCAACATGGGCAGTAAAGCTTCCCAGGGGGCATTCATTAAAAATGTTTACATTTATGGCATTTGGCAGACGCTTTTATACAAAGCGACTTACCTGTAGTATGTTCACAAACCGGCGGCGCAAGCCATGCAAGGAGCACCTAACCACTGGGAGCAATTGGGGTCCAACACCCAGACCACTAGACCATCCTACACCCTGTGTATTCAGAGTATTTCGTGGGGCGCTGGAAGCAATATTTTGGAAAAAGGGGGAGTTGAGGTACCCTTGGGGGGCATTTGCTTTTTTGCCGAGTTTACAACAAAGATTCATAACAATACGAGTTTAAACTTTCATCTACTTACAAAGAAATGTGGTCTGCAACCAGGGTTGGACTGGCTATCGCGGATTATTGCGAATTATTGCCGCAGCACCATGCAATAAAATAACAAAATAAAAAGAAAGTTTAGTCTGTCATTTTACTTTTGGGCACAGCCTGGATACAATGTAACTATTTTACTAGACGATCCAAAATAAAAGAGGGGAGGTTCCCGTGAAAGCCTGAACAGTGAACTCCTCCATCCGGTTTACAGAGCGTGATTGGACAATAGTGTTTCTCAAAGTGAGGTTACTGCAAGACTCAGAGGCGCTGAAAAAGCGATGAAAGGGAAATATAACTTTATCCCTCGTGATGTTTTTAATATTATCAAATTATGCCACCAGAGGGCGCGATCTAATTGTGTATAATTTTGTGTGTTTTTAAATTGATATTGCTGTGTGTATTTATTTATTCATTATTTATGTAGGCTATTCATTTAGTTTTAATTTGTTTGTGCCTTTTAACCCTCCTTTTGCCCTCAGGTTTCAAACACACACCTTGTTGTGCCAGCAGTGCACATCATATATGTGTGTAAGCTGTAGAATTAGGTTTAGCGCCTTCTATCTGCCAGATAGAGCTAGTGATATGGGTCATTTTGGGCATTTGGGTGATTTGTCCCACGTTGTCAACTAATCACATGTGCTTGTTTGAAAGTTTGAAACTACTAAACACTTCAAGTTAACTAAGAAAATATTACCAAATTGCTCAGGCTCACAACCTACTTTGTTTGGAGACCTTTTGAGAAAACATTTCCTAATATCAGAAGTCCTCCTTTTCCTTTCTGGCTTCTCCATGGTTACAGTATCAACCTGTCTTTGATACACAGGTGAACATTAGTGAACATAGGCCTGCTACTTGTAGGCCTATGCACTATATGCTCATTCATATTTTATTGACAAAAATACCCAGAAAAGATACTCGCCCATATCTGAGACATTGTTGTGTGCATGCGTCTATGAGTAACGTTATAGCAGTGCGTCAATCCTAATTCTACAGCTTACACACATATGATGTGCACTGCTGGCACAACAAGGTGTGCCAGTGAGTTATAACGAAATAATGAATAAAGAAATAAATAAATACACACAGCAATGACAATAAAGAGAAGGACACACTCATACACAATCAGATGGCGCCATCTTCTGACAAAGCATTTAAAACTCGAGGAAAACAGGTTAGATAAATAAATAACAATGTGCTAAGAAACCCACTGAAAGCATTAAACTGGTCCCTCTTTTCTCTCTTACTATTATTATATATCATAGAGAGAGAGAGAGACTAGAATACAGTGTATTAGTTGGCTCTGCCCTACCTAATGCAGTATCATTGGCTGACACTGCGTGTCTGATTGACAGGAACATTGACAGGAATGTTTGTGCGCCTTTAGACCTATTTAATTATTCTGTTGATGTTGAATTAGTCTAATTCATTTTATTAAAATATATTCATTATTATATAATCATTGAATTTCTATATTCTATATTTTTCTAAATATAGTTCATATGTGAGCCAGCTCCTAGCGTTCACCTACAAGAGTAGGCTTAGAGCCGGGTCGTACGCAAACTACCTGGCATACTTATTACAGAGTACTGTTTTGTGTGTCCGTGGGGACACAGAGCTCATCTCAAAAAGCTGTCGTATGGATACAGAATTAAAAAAAAAACAATTAATCAACGTATTTAACCATAACTACATCTGTTTATTATTATTTGTAGGGAAAATTACTAGTTTTACGTCAATAATGAAATTAATTTGATGACAGATGGTCCGCATGTAGGGAAGGTATGAAAGACGACTATCCACCAAAGGGAGGCTTGACTTAAAAGGTTTGAGAACCACTGGGTCAATAGTTCCTCATCTTCCGGGTTCAGGGACAGTGAGTCGAAGGGTATAGAAGTGCACAACCAAGGACAATTGAGCTCTTTTACATTCTGTAGGTTATTTGGTAACAACTGGGGATAAACGGGTCACGGGCCAATGTCCCAAGCCGTTTTCCAGTAACCGCTGCAACTTTTTCTGCAGCGTTATAAGTTGGTCTTGTCGTGAATTTTAAAGTTTTCATTAATAACATAATCTTAAATAAGTCTATGAATAAAATAATATATCAAAGCACAGAACATGAAATGAACGGTTTATTTTATCTAGAATGGTAGAAAACAATTTTATACATCTTAATTCTTTAATTTTACATTTTAATTCTGCCATTACACTGCATAATGTGTTCCCTGCATAGAATTTGTAATACTTTTGCACATTTCATTTTGCTTTTGGCAAGACTAGCCAGCATCAGATCAGAAAAAGAGAAAATGGCATCAGTATTCCATTAGCTATGGCTTCTCCAATAAATGCACAACTTCTAATGTGTTTATCGTGTGAATAATAATCCTAATTGCAATCATAATCATTAATATATTAATATTTAGGGAAATTTGAGTCTCCCTATATTATTTGATGGGGGCGGCAAGGGACCTGGGTAATGTATAGGGGGGCGCTGGGCCAAAAAAGATTGAGAACCACTGTACTGTAGGTGAAATCACTATCCTAATCTGTGTCGGTATGTCTGTATCTCTCAGACCCATTTGCATACCATGCACCCAGGAGACCAGTGATGCTCTGGACCTTGGTAGTCAGTCTACTTGCAAACAGCAAGGTGACATAACTTTAACTGTTCAATTGTTTTAAAACAAATTGAAGAAAACCAGTTTAATGTATTTATACATCCTGGTAGTAAATTCATACTTTTTATTCTATTATTTGTAAATTTATCTGAATATGTATTTATTCTCTCAATACAGAAGAGCGCTTGTTCAAAAATGAATTTGAAAAGCTACAGTTCCTGACTAAGTCGGATAAAGTAAATGCAAAAGATGTGATTGCTAAACTTGGCAATTCAGTGAGTCCTTTCTTTGCTCCTGTGCTTGCTTTCTTTAATTTTTCAATAGTAAAGTAACAGTAAGTGAATACTTACAGTATCATATATGGCTTTCCTCCTTCCCACATATAAATAGCGACATGAATGTATCAGACATGCCCTTGAAGCCCAAGGTATTAACACAACAGACCCAGAGGTTGCAGTAACTGATAACTTCCTGTGTACTGGTGGCCTGCAGCCTCAGAGAGATCAGATAGCATGCACAGGTATGCTGCCCATACATTATCACATCCATGTCACGTTACAGTATTGGAAGGCACACATATTTAGATTGTACAAGACAATAAAATGTAACTTTTTAAATGTTAATATATTATATATATATTACAGTATATGCACTTACTGCACCTCAGTCAGTTTATTCTCATGTCATTATTGAATGGACTAAGATCACATTGTCTAAGCCATAATAAACCATAATATGTATATTTATTGGAACAGGGGACTCTGGTGGAGCTGTGTTCAGTGACTATGAGCGACGTACAATACAGGTAATATTATTACTACTACTGTACTATCAAGTTGCCTGTTGCAAGATTTATTTATGAAAAAGTATCCCACATTGCAGGTGATATTGATAACTATTTAAACGATTGCTCATTAGGGCGACAATTGGTAGAGCGGGGCGACAGGTGATCAAGAAGTCTAACTGCAACCGGCCACTCAAGGCACTGTACATGATTGCCTCACAGGCACTGCTGACACTGCCATCGGTGTATGAATATGTGTGTGAATGTCACCCATTCACACACATATTGATACACAGATGGCAGTGTCAGCAGTGCAAGGAGCCACCTGACCACCGGGAGTAGTTAGGGTTAGGTGTCATGCTTAAGGCACCTCCACACTTGGTGAGGAGTTAGCGGGGGGACCACTGTGCCACTCCTTTTATCCTACGGTCAAACTGACCCAATGCACTACCTCTTTGTGGCAGATATAATTCTGATTCTACAGCTTATACAGACATATGAGGGTTGAAAGGCACAAAAAAAAAGATAATAATAATAAATACAATACTAACAGTGGCTAACAGTGGCTGGACAAACTTGTATTGTCTTTTGGCAATAGGTGTCGGAGCCCCCTCACTTTAAAAAATATTCGTTTGGAAATGTTACATTGCCTAACTAATTTACCTAACTAAGTAATGCTACAAGAAAACTTGGATATCAGGGTATTTGTAAGATTCTGGCAGTTTATTTGGCATGTCCGGGCCTTAATAGCTTTGTGGCTTATTCTCATTTTTGGATTTAATATCAAAACATGTTTTATTTCAGCATGTAGGCCTGAAGGCTATGATTACTAGGGTTTACACAATATATTATATAATCAGTATGCATTTGAATAATGTAAAGGGAAATGCAGCCAAAAGCATGGGAATCGGATCTATCGTGACGTTAAATTAACAAAACAAGGGAAACAAGCTTTCACAATTTTTCGCTAATGTTTACATTAAATCAATTACTTTAACATGAATCTAACGTTAGCTAGAGTTAATATAGAAGTGTGTAAAATAACAAGAAGGTTGTACCATCAGCTAAACACTTTGAGATGACGGCTAAGAAAAATATTGTGTAGCCTCCGACTTCTCAATTATTGAGAGGAATGAATCTGATAATGCAACAGTGAATAGAACGCTGAGTGGATAGACTGATGTGCTGAAGTACACATCAGTCTTGGTGAAAGTGGGGGGGGGTCCAAACAAATATCAAAGTGAGGGGGCTCCGACACCTATTGCCAAAAGACAATTCAAGTTTGTCCAAGTTTGTCCACTGTTTGCATTGTATATATTATTATTATTATCTTTTTTGTGCCTTTCAATCCTCCTGTTGTCCTCAGGTTTCAAATACACACCTTGTTGTGCCAGCAGTGCACATCATACAGTATGTTAAGCTGTAGAATTGGTGCAGATTGGCATAGATTGGAACCTTCTATCTGCCACAAAGAGGTAGGGCATTAGGTAAGTTCTGCCTGGAGGACAACAGGAGGTTTAATATATAAAATAATACGTTTTTACATTATTGTCTCGGAATTACATTATGGGCTGGATTAATAACACATTTAAAATGTTATAATTGGAGTTGATGTTGTAGTAATAAATCACAATGTATACATTTGATATATTATTAAGTGTCACACTTCCATAACACACCTAGACTAACTGTTAGCTCTTTCAAATATCTTCTCAAAAACCTGTTGAATCCTAACACAATTATGGGCAAAAGGTTATTGTGTTATTTGTTCAGGAATATTAATATTTTATTGTTATTACATAATTGACCTTTATTACACTAAGAACAGGGAAATATATTACATTGTTAGCTGTAATACATTATGCACTGTTTAATTAAAGATATCTTTAAATTTTTAATCCAAAATGGAAATGTCTCTAAAAATAAATATTGGAGAAACATGTGATTGAAAATAATTATCTTAAGAAAACCTTCTCAGAAATCAGAAAGTGGATATGTATTGCAATCAAATATTGTGATCAGATTTTAGTTTAACATTATTGCTTCTTGACTACTTTTTGTAATAATAAGTAATAATCACAATAAATATTCTTTAAATAGGTTGCACTGGTCAGCTGGGGAAGCAAGGCTCTCTGCGAGAGTGGTGGTTTGCACGAATCAATCGCAGATTCCAGAGATTTCCACATCAATCTTTTCAAGGTTATTCCATTTCTCAAAGGCATCCTGGGAAATGACACCCAAAATGTATATGTGCCACTTAAATTTTTGGATTAGTTATGTTGTAATGAATTATTTGTCTTGTCTCTCTTGTTTAACAGCCTTGAAGCTACTGTAGGTAGGAATTGAGAGTTGCAACAACAGCTAGTTAAAAAAGAACATAAGAGAAACAGGTCTACCATTGTGTAGCGCAATTGACAATCCTGTAGCTTTCTGAGTGCATTCAAGTGATTGACAGGCCAGATAGATTCATTGGAGAAATCAGGAAAAATACAACTTTTTTAGAGGCTGGGACGACCAACCAGAGCAGATATTCTCACAATTATTTTATGCAGATAGCCATTTCTAAGAAATAATGCTAAATTTGTATCTTAACCTAATAAATCTAAGCCTACATATAGTTACTTTAAGTGTTGACAACATAAATTCTGTTAACATTCTGACAAACTTTCTATGAATCCAGATGCTTAAATAACTGGCAATCAAAAATAAATACATTTAAAACGTTTAACT
This sequence comes from Aphredoderus sayanus, assembly GCA_027564795.1. Classification (NCBI taxonomy): domain Eukaryota; kingdom Metazoa; phylum Chordata; class Actinopteri; order Percopsiformes; family Aphredoderidae; genus Aphredoderus; species Aphredoderus sayanus. The sequence continues at coordinate 9,751 of JAODUG010075518.1, forward strand.
TGTTTTTAATTTACAAACACATTTTCAGAGATGTTACTTTGCAGGTTCATCAACACATTTGCTGTATTTTTACTACCACACTATCACCTTTTGTGTGCGTGCGTGCATGCGTATGAGAGGCCGTTTAGGCCTAAATTCATACTTGCTTATCATCATAGTCACACACTTCACACACGTACTATCATACTTTCACACATACTATCATACTCTCACACACGTACTATCATACTGTCACACACGTACTATCATAATCTCACACATACACTATCATACTCTCACACACGTACTATCATAATCTCACACATACACTATCATACTCACACACGTACTATCATTCTCTCACACAAATACTATCATAATCTCACACACGCACTATCATACTCTCACACACACACTATCATACTCGTATACACATACTATCATACTCTCACACACATACTAACATACTCTCACACACGTACTATCATAATCTCACACACCTACTATCATACTCTCGCTCACATACTATCATACTCTCAGACATCCACTATCATACTCTTACATCTACAACAGTAGACCAATGGGCTTCATAGGGAGGGGGGCAAAATTGGAGGGGGTGGGTTTTGGGGTTGCTGATTAATAAACGTTTTTATTTTTTAATTAGCTATCAATGCAAAAAAAAAAAAAGTAAGATTATATATAAATATATGCAAATGTGAATCCAAATAATCACTTCAAATGTAAGGATGTAAGACAGAATGATAGTATATGTGAGAGAGAATAGTTGTCTGTGTGAGAGAGAATAGTTGTCTGTGTGAGAGAGAATAGTTGTATGTGTGAGAGAGAATAGTTTTATGTGTGAGAGTTTGATTAAATAAATAAAACTGAATTCTCAAGTTCTGATTGGTTGTCTTTGATGACACGATTTTCAAATGATACACCAGACCGGCATGGCCACGCCCCTTTTTGGGGAAACACAATCCAGTATTCCACGTAGACTAAATAGCTAAACAACGACATAAAGCCAAAAAGGTGCAGTGTATTTGGTTGCACAAATTATAAATTAAAAAATCGTAATTTTTGATTTGTTTCCCTGCCTTATGCCCAAAGTAATGTGCGGATACAAGGGCTAGACTGACTGGGCTAACGTATGCTAGCGCCTATTAACGTAGCTAGCACTGTGCTGATTGTTAGCTTGCTAGCATACTATCTGTAGAGGACTAAACAGTAAAACATTCACTTTTAACAGTCACAAATGTTACTGATCTGGACTCAAATGTAAAAATGTACGTCTGGCAGTGTAAGACTACTATTCTTTCTCACACATACTACTATTCTCTCTCACACAGACAACTATTCTCTCTCAGATATACTACTATTCTCTCCCACACATACTACTATTCTCTCTCACACTAACTACTATTCTCTCTCAGATATACTACTATTCTCTCTCACATATACTATCATTCTGTCTTACGTGAACTATCATTTTGTTCCTTACATGTGACGTGATTATTTGGATTCACATTTATATATATATTTATATATAATCTTACATGTGCTATTATTCAGTTTCAAGTAGCCCAAAATGTGCTTATACGGTAATTTTTTTATTTTTTATTTTACAGAATTGTCCAGTGTGGACTAGGGAACAATTTTTGTGTGATCAAGACAGCCAAACTTTGAAAAGATTGCAGTGATATTAAAGCTCATGTAGGTACTGTATGATCTGTGTTGCATTGAGAGCTAGCTAAAAAATAAAATTGTTTGTTAATCAGCAACCCCAAAACCCACCCTTTCCTATTTTGCCCCCCTCCCTATGAAGCCCAATGGTCGACTGTTGTGAAGTCCAGTGACAAACCTGTTGTAGATGTGAGAGTATGATAGTGTGTGTGTGAGAGTATGATAGTGTGTGTGTGTGTGAGAGTATGATATTACGTGTGTGAGAGTATGATAGTGAATGTGAGAGTATGATAGTACGTGTGTGAGAGTATGATAGTGTGTGAGAGTATGATAGTGAATGTGAGAGTATGATAGTACGTGTGTGAGAGTCTGATAGTGTGTGTGAGAGTATGATAGTACGTGTGTGAGAGTCTGATAGTGTGTGTGAGAGTATGATAGTACGTGTGTGAGAGTCTGATAGTGTGTGTGAGAGTATGATAGTGTGTGAGAGTATGATAGTGTGTGTGAGAGTATGATAGTATGTGTATGAGAGTAGGATAGTGTGTGTGTGAGAGTATGATAGTACGTGTGTGAGAGTATGATAGTACGTGTGTGAGTATGATAGTGTGTGTGTGAGAGTATGATAGTGTGTGTGTGAGAGTATGATAGTGTATGTGAGAAAGTATGATAGTGTATGTGAGAGAGTATGATAGTGTGTGTGTGAGAGTTTGATAGTGTGTGTGTGTGAGAGTATGATAGTACATGTGTGAGAGTATGATAGTGTTTGTGAGAGAATATGATAGTATGTGTGAGAGAGTATGATAGTACGTGTGTGAGAGTATGATAGTGTATGTGTGAGAGTATGATAGTATGTATGTGAGAGTATGATAGCGCGTGTGAGAGAGTATGATAGTGTTTGTGTGAGAGTATAGTAGTGTAGATGTGAGACTATGATGATAAGTGTGAAAGCAAGTATGAATTAAGGCCTAAACGGCCTCCCATAATAGTGCGTGTGTGAGAGTATGATAGTGCGTGTGTGAGAGTATGATAGTACGTGTGTGAGAGTATGATAGTGTATGTGTGAGAGTATGATAGTGCATGTGTGAGAGTATGATAGTGTATGTAAGAGAGTATGATAGTACGTGTGTGAGAGTATAGTAGTGTTTGTGTGAGAGTATGATAGTGTAGATGTGAGACTATGATAATAAGTGTAAAAGCAAGTATGAATTAAGGCCTAAACGGCCTTCCACACGTGCGTGCGTGCGTGCGTGTGTGTATCTCCCATTCCTTGTAAATCCTATTACAGCTCCGTGACCCCAGGATAGTGATATACTATATCTTAGAGCCCACTTCCAACTTAATGCCTACGCATTGCGGACAATTAATCTGGCATCATGCCAAATTCGACCTTTAAATGTAAAGCAATATGCTAATTACTTATTGTATTTTATTTAACAATGTTTTTTCTACCTGATACTTTATTTGCTTAAAGACTCAAAGCATGAGTTAAATGAACGTATTTTTTTTAAAACAGTACTTTACAAATGATGTGTAACCTGTTATGCATAGTGCACTGAGCCACTGCACTGTTGTAGAACTAAACTTAAATAAGTGTTTAACTTAACTCTTAGTTAAACATTCAACTTAACTCATTTGATACATGGTGAAGTGTGTGTGTGTGTGTGTGTGTGTGTGTGTGTGTGTGTGTGTGTAGTGATGTACTGGTTTCCCAGAGGACCATTCGT
>JAODUG010075529.1:0-13134 GCA_027564795.1 Aphredoderus sayanus
CACACAGTGGAATGTCATATCTAAAGTCAAGGTTACAGATAAAATTAGCACAAAATGAGTTTTGAATGAGCTGGCCTTGAATAACACTAAATATGCAAAGCCTGGTGCGGCATTTGAAATTTGCGTGGAATTTCATGATGTTCTCACTCCAGCTGTTGGAGGGCGGTGAGTTCAGGACTCAGGACCTTGTGGTGCATTACATGAGGAATTTCATATTTGCCTCAATAATTGCACTTGTGAAGTGAAACTCTTGTGTCACCTTGCAGTTACCGGCTTCTTGAAATGAATATCAACACCTGCAAGGCAACTGTCCAATAGCGGACGAAACACCTATTATTTATATCCACAAAATAAACAATAGACAGGATGGCAACAGCCGTGTGTAGCCGTGCGGGCTAAAACCCCATACCCCTGCTAACAGAACCTTAGCGAGACGAAATGTCGTCAGGCATGAATATCTACTACACACATAATGTAGCATTGTCACTAGTGTGTGAGAAACAAATCAAAGTAACACAAATGTGGCTGCAATGCCCTTGGAAGGCACAGGAGAAGGTGTTTGCTTGTAGTGGAACAAAGATGAGAGGAGTCATGTCACCTCCAGCTGGTCTCAGCAGAGACAAAGGGTGACATGGACGACCGCAAAGAGTACCACACACGCTGCACAGCACAGTACATGTGGTTAATGTACAGTACATGTCAGTACAGTACCGGTACATGTGCGTAATAACAAGCAGGCTAAATAAACGCTACCCAACATGCTCTGAACAGCTACAGAAATCGAATACAGAACGACGCTAAATTCAACCTTCAGCTATAGCCTAACAACAATTTTACTGCTTGCAACTATTTCATACTGAAATTGTATCCATCATTTAATAGATTATAATTTTTTTCCTGCCACTCCAAGGGTAAATGGACATTCTTTTAGTAACGATCATTATCACTCATTAAAATATTAATATTTTCTACTATAGAAATACTAATATTTTAATACATTATAAACAGATAGATAATGACACATGCCTTACTAATACTAAGTATTATACTACATTTTCAAGTTTGTTTTGGATATGTTTATATGTTTTGTTTATATGTTTCTTCTAAAGGTTTCTGACTTAATACGTAAAGAGGTTACTGTTAAAACAATGCTGCAGAATACAGATGCTATACATTGCGAATACTGACTAGAAAATATCTACACAATTGTATTCACAATGAAGCCACAACCAAACAAACATTCTCAAGCTGGTCTGAAATAAACAGAAAATGTACAGAATCAGAGAAAAAGCATTTGTTTGGGTACAATGAGTCAACTACGTGCCTTACTGAGTCATTGTGATTATGTTTCAACTGCCGGCAACACATTTTTGACTAAAAGATTTCACGAATATGGCCTGCTTCAATTTCTACAGTAGTGTTGCTATCACTAAGTCATGCCATGCTGTTAAATATGTAACAGACAACATGTAACTTACACAGTGTCTACATCGGCTGTGCTTAACGGAAAGCGCTGGAACAATAAATGAAACTAAAACAGCTATGAGAGATTCTGCATGCTAGACTGATGGGTTAGCCTCAAAGATGACAGGCCACAAAGCAAATGTACAATCACTTAGCCAGGTCACTGTTGGCAACACTCAGAAATAGCTCTTTATTTGTTGGAACCAGCTTGAAATTTGAGACAAAGTGACTCCATGGTGTAATGACCTAGGCAGAGAGAGAGTGGAACTACTGATGACACAATGATATAAGTCTATTAGAATCTTGTTTCTATCTGCTTTAAAAAGAGCTATGAGTGAGTGTTGACAGGGTCTGGCTAATTTATCGGTACTGCTTCATGACATTCAACCCCCATTGGATCTGTGTGGTGTTGAAGAATCTGTTTGAGGAAAGGCTACACTATGATTTTAGTGGTTTTGCTTTTACTCTAGTCTATTCTATAACCGATAGTCACCTCACATGGCCCAGCACGTCCACCAGTGTAACAAACTGAAACAAACAAAACAAAAAATGGCACATCAGATTAATTGTGACAAATATCCTGGGCAGCGAAGAATATTACAGTTTAACAGTGTGGAGAGGTGCCTAGCGTGGCTACTGTGGCTACCGGCGAGACAAGCTAGCATTCACTTTGAGCAGCAACCATGAAACACTTTTAGCGAGGCGAAAGAAAACTTCCATTCAGAACCCCGCCAAAAGTATGCATGAGCGTTTCGGCTATCCGAGGAAGAGGAATAGGGAGGTTGGCAATTAGAAACAGTGAATAAGAGAAACAAAAGACAGTATGAGGCCATAAACTAACACAATGATGGAGACCGAACAATGGAAATATACAACAGGACCATAAAAAAGCAGAAGATAACAAAGACAAGGAGAGACAGAGAGGGAGAGTAAAATGAAATAACAAAACAAACACACACACACACACAAAAAAGATACACGTAATCGACATTGAGCAAAGTAGGCAGAGACAGAAAGTGAAACGGGCGAGAGTGAGAACGAAACAGATGAAAGAGAGAGGCTATTCATTCTGAGCACAGCGAGCCTGCCCATGAGAAAGTGGGCCTGTCCAGCCTAGCAGTGCAGTGGGGCCTTCCCAGCAGGCAGCCCCACTGATTTCATTAATTAACAGGACAAAGAGGACAAAACAGATGGGCCCATAGAGGAACAGGGGCTCCCCTGCCACCCCCCGCCAAGCTCACACACACACACACACACACACACACACACACACACAGAAGCACCCACAAAATACAGTAGAAGCATACACACCCACATGGACACATGCTAGTGACAGACACGCTAGCCTTATCTGTGTGTACGCTAACACTGGTACGCTAACACTGTATACCCTCGCCCACTGGCAGGCAATGCTGTGTACACATGCAGTCAGTCCATGCACACTGGATGCACTCGCTTAAGGAGGCTGTGGTGTGTCTAGTGGACTTCCCAAGCCACTGTCCTTAAAGCCTTGCAACATTTCAGATACACAGTTACTTTCGTTGACAGTAAGTAACTGTGGGCTGTCCCATTATGGCAATGTCTTCAACAGAGGCTACATGTGCATGCACACACACACACACACAAAAGGAGTTGCCGTGTTAGTACATAGAAGACAGCAAGGAAGCGACAGGAAGACTTTGTTTGGGTCCCGGCCAACAGGGTCAATCTGCACAGCTGAACAAAACCACAATAATTAGTTAACGAAGCTCACTAATGAGGACCCCTGACCATGCCCCTACAGCCCCTGTGTGTGTGTGTGTGTGTGCTGCCTCCACCTACAGAGTATGTCCAGGCTTTAGCCATGCCCCCGGAAGTGCAATCCAGTTTGTTTTTCCACAATCCGATTAGCTGCCTTTGAGATCCATACTAATTACAGTGCAGGAGCTAGTCCTCTCTCTTTCTGTCTCTATACCGTCTGCTCTCTCCGACCCCCTCTCCTGTCCTGTCCACCTCAGCACGAGCGGTTAATCTCCAGACAGCTAGGGCCTAGCGCTAGCATCTATCGCTAGGCCCTACAACAGTTGCACTGTAGCCATCGCTGGCTTTAGACAGGGGCCGGCCTGCCTGCCTGGCTCGATCCACGCAGGCCCCGGTGCTAACATATGCTGCCGCCGCGCGTGTCTGTGGGTGAATGCAGCCACCAGCAGCATGCTGCTCGCTTATGAATTCACACACGAACACAGTTGTGTCAAAAAAGGCCACGCACCTTCCCACTGAGCATGCCTGTGTATGGATGCCACGTTATTCTGGCTAGTAAAGTACACTGTCACTCCATGTTGCCCAAAGGCCATATCAAATATGAAATCCCTGTGCTGTACTTGTAGGTGAGGCTTTAACTCTCTGATTATATACTATTAGCCGTAACCTTTTTCTTATGCCTAAAATGTACATATTATTATAATAATTTTCTTTTATCATATTATTACATATTACAAACCATCATTAAATGCATTACTCATGAACACATGTACCTGTATTAACGTCTCTTCATAATTCTATGTGGATGTTGACATTTCTTGCCTTACATGTACACGACAACACTGACAATAGGGCAATACCTTGTCAATGTTAGTTAGCTCTATTGACTTTAATTAGTTTCATGCTATTGAAGTGAATGAACACATGCTAGCAGTTTGCATGAGATAGCGTACTCATAGGTTCGTCCCTCTTTCCGGTTACTGGTGAACCAGAGGAGTCGCTCTCTGGGAAAACAAATACCAGTTGTGCCCTTCTTTTCTGGCTATAGCACAAGAGAGCATGACTACCCCAAGGCCATCCATTCTGTATCTGGCCCAACAGGAAATCTAACCTTTTAGCAAAACAACGACCTCAATAGACCTCTGTATCTTTACAAAACAAAAGGCATTAATTGGTATTCATTTTTGACTAATGCATGTAATCACAGAAACCTATCATTGTTCTTAATTAGCATTTAGCATATGACCCAATTTGCCTGTCTCGATAAGACCGTAGCTAACATGTAGGGCCGTAATTAATACCATTTCTAACCAGTTCAGCCAAATGTGGTATTGAACCCGTTTACCCCTCGGATCCCCTTACATTCGCACCAGTTATTGGGTTGCTCTTATTCTTGCGCTTTACTTAACACCCTGTTGCTCCGTCAGAAAAAACCCTCTTGTTCACCTTACCCCTCTGCTCTCCTTCCTTTCACTTGAGCCTTTTCTCACCCTACATGAGGCGAACATAGGAAAACATCCAAGGCACTGAGCATTCTTCCTAATTCCAGGGAGGAATGTCAGTCTCCAACTTCTCCTCTCATCTCATGTTGATCAAACAATGGCTATCCCCCTCCAACTGGGCTGAGAGCGAGGCAGAAAGACTCCAATGGAGTGGTATAAACAGAATAGGCGAAGTGGAATATCAACAGAGGATATACGGAGCAGAGCAGGTGCTGGAGACGGCTGCCGCTGTTCCCTTTAGCAACATGTTTATTGGAAACAACCTCTAGTTTCCTACTCTAAGTAATCTGTTTTACTTTTGAACATAATTACTTTTTTGTTTTTAGGTCAGGAAACTCAAACACATTACTAGAAGTTTCTGAGGTTACAAATGATTTAACAGCCATCTTTTCAATTGCATTAGTTCATCATATTTTTATGTAATTCAGTTAATATTTTTCTAAAATATATTTTGTGGTAATGCTACATATTGTACCTTGTGTGTGTAGTCAGTGTACAAGTAGGCATAATCACTGTATACATATTAGTACTTATATATTAAGCAATTGTGTTATATATTAACCAATTCCCAAATATTGGTTTGTTCACTGTACCAGTGGTTAAAACTAATTAAGGCCACAAAATACATTTATGGTAGTTGCCCCCTCTGCTTGAAACAACCAGAAAAATACTTTAAACTAAAGGATCTAATAAACGTTGGCAAATGTAAAGAGACTTTGAAAACTATGTAACAAGCCACTGGAGCCTGCCATTGTGTTAATTGATTTAGCCTTATTAAAAATGTTGTGTTATTATTTTTAAAAAGTGTGATGCAATGTTCTGTTTTTTGTATTTTACACTGTGCTGAAATTTGTTGCTGCATCCATGGCCAAATTACACCTGAATCACAATGTGTTTGTACTTGGTTAAATAAAATAATGTAAAGGATTTAAATAGCATTTCAGATTAAACTGCAGATATTTTAAATAGATAGATTTACATAACCCAAAAAAACACTTAGCTAAAATTTTGAAAATAAAACGGAAAACCACACCCCTGTTTACAGCAAAAAATACAGCTATAAAAATGTTTCCGAATAGAGTCCATCCCTATCAACTTGAGATCCAAGGCTGTGATGTGTTGTTCATATTATTATTGTTTATCCTTGCTGTATTTTTGTTTTTTAGGGCAACGCCTAACTCTACCGTTATATTGACTAGTGGAGCCTCCTGAAGCATCTGCCTTAGAAACAGCTTACGTGCATAGGCCTACACACACACACACACAGTCTTGATCCCTTGCAGTGTATACCCCACGGAGGTATAAAAGAGGTAGGCTTTATCCTTGCATGTGCTTTTACAGTAACTCATTTCACAGCCCACGTAAAACATAACCTTTCAAAATTAATTCAGTGATGTGGTACGGTTTGGTGGAACGTGCACATCTATTTTCTACCTTTATTCTCTAACAATAGCAGAGATCCCCATAACAGCAAATTACATTAAACTTGATAAACATTTATGATGCCACAAAAGACATAAGACACTGATTAAGCAAGACTGATTCATTCTGCCACGCCATAGCATTTGTGTCAGTGTGCTGCTATCAAACAGTCTCTTAAGGGGAGGTAAAAAAGAAGGGAAGTTGTTATGGAGACATAAATCCCACAAGGTCACGAAGTCACAATACCGTCCCCTGGGGCCGGTGTCACCCCCGGCAACAGGCCGGCTCTGACAACCAACCAATTTTACCTTTCTCCACCCTTGTGCCTCTCTTGTCTTTTTGCGCCACTGATTTTTACTCTCAAATTATCCTTGATGTGTTTGCAATAGTGCATGCACGTCACACCCAATCCCCTTAGATGAGCCTATCTACATGACCAAGACAGGAGCATTCACACCTTCATAAAGATTTAAATTCAAGCAAGGGCATAAATATATTGTCAAGTGTGTCATGGCCAATTTACAAACCTTTCTTATTATGCAGGATGATGGGTCTGTTGCATTTTGCTAAGATTTGCCAGATTTCCTTCTTTTAGAAACTTTCTTCTCAATAGCTAATAGTTTCTCTAATGTTTGTTTCCTACAAAAGCCTGTGAGTTTTGCAGGAGCTTCTACCCCATTCTGGTCCCCAGGTAACCATAGCAATGAGGACCAAGAAAGAACGCTTTCATGTTGGCGCCCTGAACCGAGATTTGAAGGGGGGAAATGAGCACGGAGAGGGGGGCTACTGCCCCAAAACGCCCTACTCAACTTTACATGCCATGATGCGTGGGGAAATGCACAGAGGACAACATTCTGCACACAATCTGAATGACTGCGTATGTGTGTAAAAAAGTTATCCTGCAGTCACCGTCAAACTCGTAAAAAACGAACTTACCGTTTTAGAATCCAGTTCGTGTCTGTTCTGTGCCAAAACTTTGTCTACGCCAGCTTGATCTGCGTATGTTACGAATCCAAATCCCCTGAAATTAAAGCGAACAATAATCCAAATCAATCAACAACAGTGGGTCCGAACATAAATGATTCGGTGTCCGTGATAGGACGGTGGGGCGCACGCCTCCCTTACCTCGACCGCTTGGTAACGGGATCTCGCATCACCATGCACTCTTTCACTTCACCGAATTTACAGAAGTACTCCTTCAGGCCCTCTGGATAACGCAAATAAGTCAAAATCAAAAAATCGTACATTATAACGCAGAAGGCCAATGTCGGGAGTGCACAGACGGTAGACAATGGGGTCGAGCTTGAGCCGACCACGTTGTGTTTGTGTCCCTCGAGTCACTACCAGTGAAAGATGGGCTTTTGGCTATTCAGCATTAGGCCTACTACAGCTAACAAAGGTCGGCTACAATATTAAGAGGACCGCTGTTTCAATACACAGGCGATCACAACCCAGAGTAAAAACTGTATTCTGCCGACTGCACTAAGTGCACTCAAGAACCAAAATAAATAAATGGTTTCAGTGCAACAACGCCGTGACATAACAAAACATATAGCCTACCCTGAGCATCCATCCTAACGACAAGTTCTCAGTTGCATGCGGTGTAATGAGCTGTGTATTTTGTCAATAAAGGTGTAATGACAGTGAGGCAGGAACCCCATACAAGCCATTGTACACGCATTTCCAGGGTTAATCTCCCTGTGTTACAGCGATTCTAAATCCCAAGAAGCTGATCCTTGCTGAATAGAAGGCTTTGATTTACACGGTAGTCCAACTATTTACTTGGCATGAACTTGAGACGGCTTCCCAGGTGACGTAGTAGGCTATACAAGAAAATAAAATGTCAAATCTATCTAACTGGGAAAATCCGTAAAATAAATATCGTACAATAAACGGCTCATGGTTTAGACTTGTTAAAGTGGCGTGCGGGACAGCTCACCTTGTGTTGTCTGCCAACTCAGACCCCCGATGAACATTTTGCTGAATAAGAGAAATAGAGGACATAAGTGCAAATCAATGACACAGTTCGCATAACCACGACACGGGTAAAAAACACAACATCATTTTGCAGATTTAGATCAAATACAGCATTATTAAAGTAAGAAGGAAAATATCGGCCATGTTGCGAAGTCACCAATGGCCACTCGGGCCGTTATAGTCCCTAGAGAAAAAAACAGACGTCTTCCAGGTGAGGAGGGAAAGTTGCAATATGCCGTGTCCTTAAAGCAGGACAAAACCCAACAGAAAACAACCGTGCGCCTGTCTGTGAGCGCCAGTGCTCCACGGTTCGGTGGATCACACACTGGGATCACATCAGAGAAAGCATGCTTGTCTTTTGTTTCGGCGCTGCTCCGCTAGGCTCCGCACTAAACTAAAGTCCAATGTAAACTCCTAGAGAAAGAAGCCGGGCAGAGATGCAGGCAAGGCGGCGGTGGAGGCTTTACCAGGGATCGTGGGGGGAGTTATCCGTGGAGGACAGGCTGGTCTGGCTCCCTTCCGTATCCATTCTGCTTCACTAGTATTCCCGCACTGTGAGGCGAGGAAAGGCAGCGAGCTCCACTGCTCCAGACTCAGGGGCGGGTGGCTGAGGGAGGATAAGTGGGGGCGGGGGATGGCTAGGCTAAAAAACGAGGAGGGACAACGCGACCGCGCAAGCGTGCGCGCACGCACAAACACACGATAGAAGAGACTCCGCCTCTACCTCGTTTTCCGTGGTGACGCAGCAGTGTCGAACCTGCCCTCTCCTCTTTGCCCGTTGCATTTATTCATGCCAGTGGCGCTTTCCGTAGAGATTCCCCGCTGTCCGTGACATGGGTTGATCAAAACAGCACGCATCATTTTCAGATGTGCTATGGTGACGACGTCAAAGACCGACGTAGCAAGCCTACTGGCTATGAGACATGTCTGTCAGAGACCAGGTGAATATACCAGCCAGTAGGGTGTGAAGTCCAGGGAACAGGCCTACTGCTGGAGAGAGAAGGGGATGATTAATGACAAGAACAGTAATGGTCCTGTGATCTTAAAGGAGTCAAGCTTGCTTTATTTCTTCACTATTCAATTATACCTAGGATCTCTTCCTACCACCATTAACACCAACTAACATAAACAAAAGCATCACCAATACGTTAAATTATTAGGACAAATCTCATCCAATCAACATACTCAATCCAAACAGTAATCCAACCTCCTTTTATTTTTAACCCTCACCCAGCAGAACCTTAACCAACCCTCATCCATCCCTCCATCCATCCATGTCCTCATCCAACCCTTAACCCGGAGTCAAGCCAAGTCACGATTAAGTCTCCTTAGCCTTCCTCTATTTATTATTCACCTCCTTCCTTCCCTAAACTCCTCATCATCTTAACCAACTGTTAATTTTAGCCCCATTCCAACCCAGGTGCATGGGACCCCCTGCCCTGCACCCATGTAATGCGCTGTCCTAACCAGATAAGTGGCAGATTAGCTGCTTTACTTTCTGGGACTGGTCAAAACCAGTCAGCTGAGTGCTTTGCCACACCTCAGCTGCTGCCCTGCTAAAGTTATAGTGCTCACTCACACTCTAATGCCAAATGCCCTCGCTCAACGGCAGGCTCTTTTCAATGCATAGTACAGTGCAAACAACTTAGATGGAAAAAAAGTCAAATGAACCATACATTGGATGATGACGGTCTTTGGGTGTAGAGTATGAGTGCAATAAATGTCAGAGACGCAACTAGTTTAGATGGAATATTTGGCCACAGATTAGACTGTAATCTTTTTATCGCACTGCATCTCATTGCAGCTACGAGTGTTTGGGCAAATGTAGAGATTGCTGAGGGGTTTTTATGCTAATATGCTAAACATGTGTGTGGCATATATGCATACGATAGAGAGACAAGTAGAGCTAATAGTCCTCACTACATGCCGTAATGCTAACGGCCTCCTGTCTCGTCTACTTCATTAGTAACATTCAGTGTGTACGTGTTTGTGTTTGTGTGCGTTATTCTAAGGGGCCGCGGGGCGTTTGTGTGAACGGTAGTGGTTATGTATGGCTGTGTATGTGTGTGTGTGTGTGTGGGTTGGGGGTGGGGGGTGGGAGGGTGTGTGGAGAGATCAGGCAGGGGGTGTGTGACTGCGGCCTGGTGGACCATAGCGAGAGAGCAGTATGTAGGACAGGACCTTGCACCAGCTAGCCTATCCTGGCCAGGGCCGGCGTTGGGCGTGCTGAATTTCTGCATGCATGATCAATGGCACCGAATAAAAAAAAAAAAAAAAAGAGGGAGAAGGAAAAAGTGCTGTGGGGGAGGGGAAGGTGTTAGCTATGTGGATGACTAGCAAGAGGAACTAGGGAATACAGAAAATGAGGACTAGTTTGCCATCATGGTATATATAACAAGTTAGTTAATGAGAGGCAGTGTGGATCTCAACCTAATGTAATGAAGGCTGAAGATAGGCAACAAGCAACACTTTTTTTTTTTTTTTAAGATGGTAAATCATGTGGAAATGAGTGTATGCGTGTGTGCGTGCGTGCATGTGTGATGCGACGTGTGAGAGTGTGAGAGAGGAAAGTTTTCAGCGTGCTCACACTGCACTTTTCTTTCCTCTCTCCCTCTCTCCCCTCCCTGTCTTGTCACTCCAGTGTCTAGGAACACGGACATAGTTTGCCGGATCCCGGTCTTCCCCGCCTTTGTTTCCTTGACCAAAGCTGACCCAGTAGAGAAGACCTATTGTGTGTGGGCGACCTCTGAACCCCCCAGGGCCTGGGACCTGTGCTCCAACACCCTCCAGGCGGTGTGGAAGAGGTTCTAAGGGGGGGGGTTCAACTTCTGACCACCAGGGCAGCAATACACCATAGCAATGCTCTGAAGCTCTTTAAAAGGCAACATACCCTCATTTGCATATACTGAGATTTGTAAACAAGCCGTGTATGAATACACTTTTACTTTAAACACAGGATAGTGAAAAGGGACAAAAAAGCAATGTTTGTTGATGGATAGGAGAGAGAAGGAACAAGGAAAGAAACAAAGGAAAAAAAAACTCCTGAAGGGGAAGCCAGAAGGCCGCTTTTAAGGCGTTCCATTTGCTGAGGGGTGTTTCCTCCACCTGGCAGGTGGCGAGCAAAACAAATCATTACATGAGAGAGGAGAGGGAAGGAAATGAGCACAGGTGTGCTCGGGCCAGGAGCCCCGCCTCCGTTCTCCGATCACAATCCCTCCATCCCCCAGGGGAAGGTGTGGCAAAGAGCGAAAGAGCGAGAGAGCAAGAGAGCGAGAGAGAGAGAGAGACAAAGGGAGGAGAAAAAGGCAGAGGAAGGAGGAGATCACGGGGGACGATCTCCTGGCCTCCTCAACAGTTGGCTGAGTTTGAGTTAACCTTTTATTGATCTCTCTCACAGGAGCTGTACACACACAAACAAACTGGGCCAGTGACACCGAAAGGCCCTGAAAGGCTACCGGGAGGGAGCCTCTGGGAGCAAACACAGTAGAGACCTCACCGAAAAAACTATTTCTGTCTGTCACTCGCACACAAACATGAAAACAGCAAACGTATATACAGTATGTCAGGAAGACTGCGCAAACAGCTACAGACAGGTGGGGGGACAGGTTAGGGGAAAACACAGAAAACGCCCGCAACACACATACAAGAATACACAACACATGCACACACACAGGCTTCCAGTTACAATGCACTGGAAACCTAACACTTGCAGACAGATTGTCAATATGACAACTGCCACCAAGGAAATGGGTATGGGAATCAAAGTCCGTTAATGGACTGTCTGTAGCTACATTATGAACTCGTGTATTTAATCATATATTATCTTTAGTCACATTTATAATTCGTGTTGTAGAAAAGCTGATTAACGTTAGATATCTCTAACACTACACAGCTAGGTAGCCGATAAAGGTGACGTAGCGTAAAATCTCATAAATGTAACATGCAGCACAAAATGCAAACAAGGATGGTATTTGTTTTATTTTTTTTTATGACATTTGTAGTCATTGGTAGGCCAAATGCAACGTAATCATTGTTTGCCCATTTTCCCTCCCGGGTGACACCACGGCTCTGCTCGGGGTGAGAATGTCGGAATTACATCATCGCACATAGGCGTAGTCATGCCGACCAAAAAAAGAATTGCAGTGAGTCGCTGTTGCTGACGCATCGGGCACGTTACGTCACTGTCTCTACATCTAAGATAGTCGTTTGAGTGGGACACCCCCCCCCCTCACACACACACACACACACACACACACAAACCAAGGGGTCAACCACTGTCTTTTGTCTCTCATAAAGCTTGAAAACCTGTGTGAATCGCTGCCAAACTACTCCCTGTTATTTGAGCAGGGTGTTGACCATCATGTCAAATATCTTTCGCAGAAACAGTGAGAAGAAATTTAGAACAGCACGGCACAAAGAGTAAATAAGAGTGTGTGTATGTGGGTGAAAGCACACACACACATAGCACGCAGTAGCAGGTTAATCCACACAATCATATGGACACACGTGCACGCAAACATAATCACTCACACACACACACACACGCACACGTACGTCAAGTTGCTGTATGTCTCTGTATCTCTTTTAATCCTTTTTCCACTCCCCCCTCCATTTCTTTTCACAGGGCCTATCAACGCCATTCCTGGTTGCTATTTATAGGCCGCCACTGTCCCCTCGTCCCCCTGGCTGAGCGGAGATGTATGTTCAGGCCTGCGCACGGCCCTGTGTACGCCACACACCACAATAAACCCCCGCTCCCGGGCTGTGT
This sequence comes from Aphredoderus sayanus, assembly GCA_027564795.1. Taxonomy (NCBI): domain Eukaryota; kingdom Metazoa; phylum Chordata; class Actinopteri; order Percopsiformes; family Aphredoderidae; genus Aphredoderus; species Aphredoderus sayanus. The sequence continues at coordinate 12,874 of JAODUG010075529.1, forward strand.
GTTCCCACTGAATAGGATGAAAGGAGAGAAAGAATAGTAGCGAAGGCACGCCATGATGTGTGTGTGTGTGCGTGTGTGTGTGTGTGCGTGTGTGTGTGCGTGTGCGTGTGTGTGTGTGTGAATGAGAGGGAGAAGGGTCGGGGCTGGAGGCGTTTAACATATTTCACCTGTCCAGTTGTTTCCGGTGTGTGTGTGTGTGTGTGTGTGTGGTGAAATGCTATTCCACGAAAGCTCTTGAACCTCCTCTCTGGTAAGTTGGAA
>JAODUG010075551.1:0-13132 GCA_027564795.1 Aphredoderus sayanus
ACAACAGGAGGGTTAAAAGGCACATAAAACAACACAAATACATAAAGAAATAATTAATTAATAAATAAATACACTCAGCAATGACAATTGAAAAACACACAACTCATACACAATCAGATGGCGCCGCCAGGTCGCCAAATGTGAGATTTCTGAGTACATTGCGAGGGTTAAGCATATTTTAAGTTGAATTCCTTTTATCCCTGCTATCACAAGGGATCATTGAGGACTTGTGTCCCGCCTCTGCAACCACTTGGCTGTCACTTCATGTTCAGCACTTGTTTGGACAAAAATCTGGTTGCAGCCATTCGCACAACATACGCTGCCCCTAAAATGTCTGCCTTCATGAACACCGGTGAGAAGAGACAGGCAGAAAAACATCCAGTCAAATAAAAGTAACCAAATTAGTTGAGTTCTTTGGTTAAAAATAAATAAATAAATAAATAAATAAATAAATAAATAAAATAAAATAAAAAACAATGACAAAGCTGGGGACGTATATATATAAGCTGTATGTGTTTAGCTTTTTATCGATTACTAGATCGCGAGCCCTGTGAAGAGACTAAAGAAAATAACAACAATGTTGTACTATGAACAAAGTACCAATAGAAGTAACAGCAAACAAAGCAAACAAGCCGAAGACCAAATGCGACTCTTGAACCTGGCAAGTACGCCTTACTAACCGAATCACTACCTCAGAGAATGGAGAGCTTCACTGCAGGAGTGACGCCCCCAGCTCTGTGACCATGTTGTCCCGGTGAGAGCTCAAGCTTGCGTCACCGCAATGGTGAATTTCACACCGAAGCTCTGGCCCTCTCACCGCGACACAAAGACATTCCTACCAACTTCGGCTGATGTCATACAGCACAGTGTGGTACATTACGATAAGGGCACAGTTATTTGACCCAGTCTGCTGTTGGTTTGAGGACGATATGAAATATTCACGTCAGGATTATTCTGGCCACGATATTATCCCGATAATAATCAACATATGTCGACACGTCTGATTTAACTTTATTATGTGTGGGATACAATGGGCAAGCTGAGCCTTCAACCATAGTGACAAGTTACTGGAAAGATGCAGGCTAGAAAATAAATAAGGAACTCAATACAACTAGACTAAGAGTGAGCTGTGTCACCCGTGAAAATATTTGTGCTTAAGTGAGGATATTCATGATTATCCCGATAATGGAAATCCCCCACAATAAAATGAACCTGAGTATTATTATCCCTATTAACATTAATATCACATCGTCCCATCCCAAGCTTTAATGTGTACAGGTGAAGGCCCAGGGGTTTCATCGCATGCCTTTGCCCTTTCCTGAAATTATTATTATTATTATTATTTTTTTTTTAGGAAAGTCCCGTTTTCTGTGAATCCACATCCACGGATGGCGGACAGAGTGAGATAGGAGAGCGAAAGGATGAGTGATCACAGTATGACAGAAACAGGGGGTGAGTTAAGCAGAGAGGCCGAGTGAAACCACCAGACTGCCGCGGTCTACGGAGGAAAAATAAAGACTCCTTTGACCTTAACATTTTTTGTGGTGTTAAAAAACACACATTCCCCATCCCATTACCCTTTGTCCCAAATCCCCCACCCCAACACAGACAGGGGTGTGTGTGTCACTTCCTGTCCTTATGAGAACAGATGGAGGTATGCCAGGAATGTTGGTGTGTGTGTGTGTTCAGAGCCCCGTGGGGACCAGAATAAGCCGTAGGTTCTGAATATTGACCAACCAGCTCTGGTGTCTCGGCAGGCCCTTGCTGTGGGTGTGCATCATTTAAAGCTGCAGCCCTCCATTTTAAAACAAGCTTGATACAGCAATAGGAGATCAGATGTTATCACACACTGTTAGTATCACATGATGTTTACTGGTTGAGGTTCTTCAAATCCATAGGAGAACCACTTGTTTCGCACGTTCAACAATGCAACCCATTGCGTTTAGCTCCAATGCAGTGCCTTGCTCAATGCCACTACGACAAGGCAGCAATGTATAAATGCTTAGTAAAGCTGATTCCGTCTACGGACTAGGGCATCAGTGAAATGCCTCCCAGCGATGCCTTAATGACCTCTCAGCAGGTTTTTCCGGGCTGTTTTGAGGACTGGAGCAGTCCAATTTACCAGAAACACCGCCAAGCCAACAGCCAAGGTCCTCGACAGTCAATACACACTGCAGAGGGAGTGTTTATGCTTTCAACATTGCTCTCCCAGAGACCACGCTGACAGGAGTTCAATTTCTTTGACTTCATGTCTGAGTAAATTAATCCTAAGATCTGAGTTAGGCTTTCATATGAACATTAACCAACTGTGTTGGCATATTTCGGTCAGTTCCAAAGCTGAACATGTTCCCCACTAGAAAATGGACAGATCAATATGGACACTCGCCAGGGGTTGTAATGTGATAAACAAACCTTCCAGAGCATTTTGAGCACTTGCCACCTGCTACACAGCAAGTTTGGTGCTACGGCTGGTTAAACTGGGATCATACGGAGGAACCGATTTCCTCCAAAGATGTACAATAACCGACAACAGCATTTTAAAGCAGATCAATGTATGCAAGCGTTCACAAAACAATGTAATAGGACGTAATTTAGAGCACTAGTGTTTGAACCCTGCTTGCCATAAATGTTGTATTCTCATCTCCCATACAAAAATCCCCCAAATGTGTGTGCGTCTGTTTTTAACATTTGGGTTTAAATCATTGTTGGATAATAACAATTTAGCAAACTGTAAAGCCTGAAGATTAGTCACGGTAAGCATATTGTTAATGAGAAGCTAACAACAGACTAAAATGGCAAAGTTAAAATGCTAAGGACATCTCTTCAGCAGTGCCATATTTAAGCTAAGGAGAAAGACTGATTAAGTGCAGTCTGCCTCACTTCTCTCATTTTACCATCAATATCCACATTGATAGGAAAACGTCTTTTTGCGAGGTCGCGCACTCAAAGCATCGATAATCATGTAATTGCTGCCTTAAGTTTTAAAAATAGGAAAAGAAATCGACGCTACAGAATTAGCAAGGCTATGTTCTCCGTTTTAAAAGCTTTTAAATAGAAGAAAACGTCAAAAATGAGCTAGCCTAGCACACAAATGTTCCAAGCCTAGCCCACTGGCCACACACCCACAGGCAAGAACCCACCCACACACTCCCTCATTGAAAGGGGAGACGTCTGCGTTACCATGGTGACCACTGGTTTTATATTTCTCAGGCTATCATGTGGCTCCTGCACTACATCTACAGTAGACACACCGATACAAACACACACACACACACACACACACAGAGCTAGGGCCAGATAAACTAGGCTCTCAGCCTTGCACTGTTATCGTGTTACACTCCTTCATTCTCAAAAGCCAGCCGTTCCAGACGCAGGGACGGGAAAACCCTAATGCCGCTTTGTCACCGCACCGACTCGACGCGCGTTCAGACACCAGACAGGTTACGTTCTGCGGGTTGCCGTTCAATAAACGCTGATCCCAGGGAAACTAATTTGCCATAAAGCAGTGACAGCCTGTCTATATAGAACACAAAACCATAAGCCGGGGTGGGGGGAATGGATGGCATACAATCAACCAGTGCAGTTGGGAGTGAAACATCACCAAGGGCACACAGCATATACTCAGTGTCAGTGCTTATTCCCCATCATCCTCACCCCCCGACACACACACACACTTTACAGTCTGCGGAGTTGAGCATGACCTAGGCAGCAGAAGCCCTCCTAAGCCTCAAAAGGCCTTATTAGAAGAGAGCAGCAAAGGTTGAGCTTTGGAGGTGTGACGCGGCATTTTGCTCCATTTCCGGACCGGAACACAGGTTGCCAGGAGCGACACATGGGGAAAGACTTCCTGTAGACGGTGAAGCAAAGACCGTCTTTATCAGAGTAAGTTAAGAAAAGTAAAAGTTCTGAATAATTAAATGGACTGCATTTATATAGCGCTTTTATAAAAGGCGCTGTACATGATTGCCTCACATTCACCATTCACACACACATTCACACACCGATGGTGGTGTCAGCCATGCAAGGAGCCACCTGACCACCGGGAGCAGTGTAGGGCTAGGTGTCTTGCTCAAGGACACCTCAACACTTGAGTGAGTTAGCGGGGTTCAAACCAGCGACTTCTCAGTCACCTGTCGCCCTGCTCTACCCACTGTGCCACGGCCACCCTATATAATAAGGCTTATTAAGGCCTGCAACACAGGTGCTATCATCTGGCATCCAAGTGCCCTTCACCGTTTTCTCCGTCTACCCATCTACCTAGAGCAAGGGACCGGGCCTGTGATGTCATCGACCTCCGCTTGCTCTGGTCACCTGACCAGTCAGCAGAGTGGTGTCATGCCAACGCCGCCAGGCAAGAATCAGGAGTGGGAGGGGAAATGGGAGAACGGGAAGGGGGGGTGAGATGAAGGAGGAGAGATTAGAGCAGAGGAAAGGGGAGGGAAAGACATTAGAGAATAGGAGGAAAAGACAAAGGAAGTCAGGGAAGGGAAGGGAGAGCAAGCAACAGGCTTGGCTCGCTTGTTTCCACTTTAGCGGGCTAGTCATTTATTTCCTTTACTTTTCAGTCCACCGAGAGCTATAAAATGATAATAATAATAATAATAATAATCTCTATTACTTGACAATGTAGTGCTCAACTCACTGATCATTCGGTTGTGTGTGGTGGGGGAAAACCTTCACTGCTTTTATGGGCCGACACCAACATTTAGCTACAGTTGTTGGGAGTTTATAAACAACCCCAGACAGACAGACAGCAGTGCAGCCTGTCAGGAGGAGGGGTGAGAATATCCTCATAGCTCAATGAGTCTCGAGCAACAAATGCGTACACCTCCTCCTGCATATTTAACTGTAGTGTGAATTATTTAGTGAAGTGAGACACTCGGGAAGCAGTCCGCCATCAGGGTAAAAACAGCAAGCTGTGGATCTAGTGTTACTGTGCTGCAAGTGCTCACATGCACATCCACAACACGCACAGTGAAACATACCAACATGAGGGAAGAAAAGCCAAGGTTTCTTGTAGTCATGTAAAGTGAAGAAAAGACAATGTGTCAGAGAGAAAGTTCCAACAAAAATGAAATGATGCAAAACATCCCTTCCAAGGCCATATTACCTTCTGCAACGTGAACTTTGGAAGGATTCACCCAGAATGGCTGAATACATCCAAATGAACAAATACAACTTCACAGCCAGACAAATGGCAATGGCTTACCAACAAAAACATCAACACACTGTATTTATAAAGATCATGGTTCGATAACAAATACGGTTTAAAGTGCCAACTCCTTTTGAGAAAAATACGGACGTTAACTGAATATCTGCTGATTGGTCAAGTGCAAAACCAAACAACATAAAACCCAATACACATACCCATCATGCAGTATTTATATTGCAAACAATCAGCCACCATATTGAATATAACCTTCAATAAAAGGAAATATTTATCTTTATTAAGATAATGGTATGAAGATCACTGGTTAAATCACAATATACTGACACAGTAAGTTTATGTGTGAGAACAATACCCCCTTTCAGCTTCAGTTTAACATGGATGCCTCTAGATACTGAAATAGCACTGAATGCTGTATTACACTGAAGTGGCAGCCAGGAAATAAAATAAACATGTTTCTTCAGAAGAGTGCAAATTAATGCTTATATCTCTGGGGATCATTGTCAACCATGGTTCGAAAATGTATTACACAGAGAGGGATACTCTTTAAAGAGGAATGCTTACAGATACAAATGTATGCTTATTTTAATCAGGATGTACTGGACCAGGGTGTAAATGGATGAATCTGATATAATCTTAACATCTATGTACACACTATCAAGTAAAGTTTTCTCTGTACAGGTGAGGTTAAGGTACAGTAGACAATAGTGTATTTCTGTGCATTTTTTGCAGAACTCAGATGCTTACAAATTAATAACAACTTTGCTCAAAATTGGGAAGATTAGTAGCAAGATACTTTATATAAACCATTATTACCATCAGCTAGTTGCTTCTCATGAATGTCAAATTCTGTCAAACTCAACCCTAAAGCACTAAATGAGGCAGGGATACTTAATCCTGCCATAATTAAATCGCACTCATTAGCACAGCGCGTGACCCTAATCTAGATTTGTCACACATTGGGTATAATCTTGTGAAATGCTGTCACCTAATCCGTACAGTACATCGGTGTCGGAAATATTTTTAATGTGGGCGGGACCAAAATATGTGTGTGTGTGTGTGTGGGGGAGGGGGGGGGAATCTACTGTAATGTTACATTAACAAAACAAGGGAAACTAGCTAATGTTAACATTTTATCGATGACTTTACCATCAATCTACGGCGAGGTTTCCGCCAGGTGGGAATAGAAAAACTCAAGTTTTCAGCCTCTTGAATAATCATCACCATCTCTGGGGATCATTGTCGAACACGATTCAAAAATGTATTACACATACTCTTTTTTTTTTACAATCAATATGTTTTCCTGATACAACATAGGTGTCAGTAGGGGATCAATTGTTGTTAAATAGTTTATCTCCTGTCAACTCCATGGTATTAGAGAAAGGTTAGCCTAAAGCTACATTCTCCATGAAGGCATAGGAGGGACGCTCATTACCCTGCAGCAAGCTGAGGGGTCAGTAACTCATCAGCTTTGGAACTACAAGTCCCAAAATACCCCCCGTCTTATAAAGCCACCCGGCAGCCATTTTGGAGAGCGCCCCCCCCCCCCCCCTTACCTGCGAGAGCCTTGATGCGCGAGCGCTCGAACAGGCGCGCCGAGCTGTTCTCGTTGTCCCACTCGTCCGTGTCCCAGCGGTTGTTGACGCCATCGCTGTACTGCTGCTGGATGTCCATGTGCTCCAACTCCGCCGCTACCGTTGTCATGGTGACGACCTCTCCTGGCCTGCGACCGCCTCCTCCCGCCGCCGATCGCCTGCTAACTGCTGTTAACGTTGTCGTCGCGTGTGCCGGGGCTCCGGGCTGCTAGCTAGCGCGGGTCGCGCTGCACATCCGAACCTGTCCGGGGACAAGGGTGGAGAGGTCAAAGGTCAGTTAAAAAAGGTGTCTTCAGAACGGCATGAATACAAAAATGTATAGCAAAGGCATCTTGTCAATGATTGAGCTTTAGATAGTCAACAAAAAAGTCATAGAAAAAGTTAAACTGTGTCTTTAGAATAGAAAGTGACCTTTCACCAAACCAGGGAAAACTGTTAAAACAGTTAAACCGAACTTTACTTAATGATGCATGTAACAGAACGCCATGCGGTAGGCTACATCTTAAATATTTAGATTTATTCATGTAAAACACAGAAATAAAAGTGATGTCCTTAATGTACCCCATGGTTTTCATTCACTGTAAATAGCGGTGCTGTTGTTCCATTTGCTCAACTAAAGCTGAGCTCTGCACTGAGGTAAAACAATATCCATTAGTTATTACTGTTACAGGTATACATTACTGTGGGGTTGCATTTGATATTAATCATTTCTCTGAACAATCTGTCATCAATCCCTCCATATGCACTTTGCAAAGTCATTCCATGGCACTCTGAACTGCTTGCCAACACCGCCTCCCACTGGCTACAAAATGTAACTACACAAGCAATGGCATTCAGAGGCATAGCAATTTGGCACAAGATTCTGCTGCACAAGCATGGATAGTCATTAGCCACACAAACAATTCTGGATGACTAGAAGTTACTGGGGCTACAGAATTCTCATTAAACCTACTGAACCCACAGTACTGGCTTTTACAGGGCCTATAAAAAATAAAACCACCAAAAACAGAATCTATGGCAACTTTAGAAAATTACAGCCAGGGGGGAATAAAATGCCCACCTATGGAAAGTCCAGAGGAAACAACACTTTAGCAAAGCTTGCACAATGAAAGGGCGTGTGCCTTTAAGATATTGTTGTTAGCCTCGAAAGCATAGACTACAAAGAAAACAATCCTGAAGAACAGAGTGTCAAAGAATTCCTCAAAAGGCAAATGGTTACTGATGTGTGCTTGTGATTTCCATGTTTTACGAAATTGTGGGTTTTAAACAAAAAATAAAAAAGGTATAGTGTATATCATGAAAAGCTTGTTGATATTTGAACTTTATCAATCAAAACAAAACGCCTCTCCCTTCATTTCCATAGGCTGCGCCATCAGAAGCTCCAACCCTAAATGTGAACAGAAAGTGGTGCAGACTGCACCACTTTCTGTTCACATTTACAGTGGCAGGGCTGTGTAGAAACACATTATTTTTTCAGCGGCAACACAGAATGAAAAGCCACCTAAGAAGATACTTGCTGAATGTTCAAAAAAAAAATGTATTTAAATAACTAAAATAATAATAATAATAATAATAGCTTACAGTTGGTGTCTATTCCATTTGTACATGCCAACTATACCTTTAAATGGTATTCCACAATGTTTAATGAAACATACAAACCCAAATTATAAAAAAATTCATTTCATTTTAGAACATGATGTATAAAATTAGCAGACTGCATTTTCCATGCCCCCCCCCCCAGGCCCAACTCCATTAGCGACTAAAAGGCACCATCACAGCGTTGTACTTCCACAGGCTGCCTCCTTCGTGCAACTCCCCCAGCCAGGGCTTAGCAAGCTGTGCTATTAGCAGCCATTGCAAAGCAGCCCCATCAGCACATCAAGGCTGAACGAGACCTGGGACAGCTACTGCAGTCAGTGCACGCACACACGCACACACACACACACACACACACACACACACACACACAGTGACTTCGCATAACGTTAAGTGGCCTGCACACACAGTGCTCGCCCATCCACAGCACTATTGGCACCAATTCCATTCCCCCGGCTCCAATAAACATTTATGTAAAGCATTACTACATATGAACATACTATATATTATTCATATTCTCAGATAAGTCATAGGACCACTGGCACTAACCCTGGCAATGTTAGTGCCTTTTACCCCATATTAAACAATATACTACAGTATGTATTCATTTATTGTATATGTATACTACACGTGAATATAGTGTATATTCCCAGAGAACTTGAGAAAACAGGCATTGTCTGTTTTAGACCTGGGCTGGCTCTAGACAGGAACAAACACATTGGGTTTTTGTTCTCTACGTAAAAATACAGCTAATCCAACCAACACACAAATTAGTTCTGTGTGTGTGCGTGCGTGTGTGTACGTGCACTTTGACAGTGCTGCCTGCCACTCCATATTGGATCAACAACCAGTGCGCTTGTGTTGCTAGGCTATAACGCCATGCCAACATGACCGTGTTTGTGCGATGCATGCGTTCAAACAGAATGGACTGAGCAGACACACAGATATGCAACGAGAAAGTCTGTCGGAGAACAGAAGCAACGCAGAGAGAAAATAGGGAAAACAGCCAGTGCACAATTGAGTCACCAATATCGCATGGTGCAGAATACACATTAAAACTGTGCGTAGTTACAGTACACACCAAATAAAGTGCACTGCGTTACAAGACCACCTACAACCATTAGGGGAGCTATTACAGACCCAAGCTGACTTTTTACTGAACCATTTCCACACTACCTTACCGTGTGTGTGTGCGTGCATGCATGCGTGCGTGCGTGCGTGCGTGTAGCCTCCTAAAGCAGTTCGCATCTCCATTACAGTTATGCTCTGTCTATGCGATAGGTTGCATTGATCCTATAGCTAGCCACCAGAGGATTAAGCATCCCTGTAAACAGAAACCCATCTTAGAAAGACCATAATCCGAGACAGGACAGCGGCGTTCATCATTGTGAATTAAAGTTTGTTGAATCAGTGGGAGAGAAAGAGGGGAAGGAAACAGTCAGGAGGGGAGAGAGAGAGGGGAGAACAAGAAGAGAGAAAACAGCAGGGCGTGGCGAGGAGAGAAAATGGCCAGACAGCAGCCATACGGCCACTCCCCCACCCTGTCGCCGAGCAGCCAATCGGTAGCCTCGGATTTTCACCCTCTCCCCCCCTCCCCCTCCCCTTCCCTCCCTCCAAGGCTGAACTAAAGAAGGCCATCTTCAAGATGCAGGAGAAACGGAAGACCTCCATGGCTACTGTTCTCCCAGCATGCACTGCGGCAGAATCCAGTCAACCTGTCAAGGGCAACACAAGGACCGCGTTAGCGACACAATGGCGGGAAAATATATTGATGCCTAGCCTTGTGACAGCCAACGGCCTCCCAACAGAAACGGGGGCATTTTGGTTGAAGCCGCCATTATAAAAACATTGTTGTTGTTTTAGAGACCACGCCCTTCGCAGCGCCGAGTACATCGCCACTCCCCGCACAGTTCCCTACCCCTCCCCCTACAACGCTTGCGTTTAAAAGAATAAGCTGGGTTTAAATGTCTGGGTTTAATTGGAAGGCACCATAATCCACGAAATGTAATAAACACGCAATCCATCCATGTACAACAGGAACCAAAATAGACTCCAAGGCTCACAAGATGAAAAGTCATATTTCAGGTCTCTTTTCCACAGTTTTGTCTACTACGGCACCATGGCGTAATGCAGAAGAATCAACCTGTTAACGTCTACTCCTGTAGGTTTTGCCCCAAACGTCCTTCATCTTGAACCTGGATCGCAGGCAGATCAACCTTTCTAGTTCCAAACCTCGAAAACATTTTAGATTGCATTCGAAAGACGTTTTGCCCCCCCCACTTCCCCCCCACTTCTTGCAGCAGGACGACTCCACTATACAAGTTGTAACTGGTAACCATGGTGACAGCAACGGATCGCTGTGCGTGGTTGCCTCCGAGTTGCCAAGTGCCCACACACAGTTCCCAGACCCCCTGTAGCAGAGCACAAGAGCCACGGAGAAAATCTGCAGCATTGTACGTGAAACACTATCATTATCACACACAATGGACACATAAAAATATACTATGTAGAATCACTGACACCACCCACACACACACACAAGTGGTACAGCCTTCCTTCAGGGCTGTGGACTGTTCATTCAATGCCATTATTCCTACACATACCAGAAGCCTTCCTAGGTGACCATTTAAAAAAGAATTTAAAAAAAAGAAGCAGGGCAGCCACTTTATATCTAGTAGTTCAGTAGCAGGTTCACATATTCTAACTGGGATAATCATGCATCCCGCAGAACCTTCTATCTGGATCTGAGCATTCGACAGAACCTTTTAACAGAGTTGTTTAACATTTTGAGATGTGACTTTAAAAAAAGAGGCTGTTTGATTTTCTGCATGTATTAATGTAAGTATTAATATATGAACGTAAACCATGGTGGGTTGACCCATCTTTAGAAAAACTTGTTTTGAAACATGCCCAATGTTTCCAGGAATAATATACTAGTTTACTGGTCAATAGTCTGGTTTCACACAACAGTATATTTCATTCTACTTGTGACACTTCTGTGGTTTTAATGCATATGTTCTCTCAACAACGGGTTTGAAGAGCGAGCTGTGCTGGCTCTGGCTGTCACCATGATTGCAGACTTACTCTGCCTGTAATTCCCCCCTACCCATTAGAAAGGGATGCATGTATGGCTTAATGTATTTTTACATATTATATTCACACACCCCCGTACAGTTGCCATGAACAGGGAGACTATAGACCTACACCGTTTTTGGAACCAGCATATAAAACGTGTTTATTTCTGCTGTAAAGTTGGACATTTTAACATGGGAGTCTATGGGAATTGACTCCCTTTTGCTAAAGCCTCAAGTGGCCATTCAAGGAACTGCAGATTTTGTATTAATTTCTCAGCACCGGCGATTCTCGCCTGGTACCAACACAGAGATCAACTTGACCAAGGTCATTACAACCTTGACCGAGTACTGCTGAACACTTCCTTCAAACCACCCCCTCCCCCAAACACACGTGTCCCACATACACACCACAGCCCTGTCTCTGTGAGCACCGCTAACAGTCTCATCCATCAGTGTGTGCTGCGGAGGAGAGATGTAGCTGCAGCCTGCAGCTATGTGGGGCACGGGGAGAACATCTAGGGCGCGCGCCAGTTATCTGACCCGACGCTGCCAGGCTACCACACAGTCCACTAAGGCGCCTCCGTTTTGACAGGTCCCTTTACAGAGGCAGGCTGGCCGTCCAGATTTGAAACGTCAGTGCAAGTTTATTGCATTTATTTATTTATGCATGTTCAGAGGAAGAAGAATTGAGTGCTACTTAGAATCCATGATGCCTGATACAGATACTAATGCACCAAGACCTACGCAGGACTACTGGCCCAATCTCAACCATATGGTAAATGCCTCTGGCATGGTATGGATCCTAACAGCATCTTTGACAGAATGTGGGTATATAGGCGTGTGGAGACAATTAGTAGTATATTAAAAGGCTCCTTATTTCAGTTTTTTAAGCCAGCGATTACCAACCAGGGTCCTGGGGGACTGCTGCCTTGTATGTTTTTGATGTTTCCCTACTCCAACACACCTGATTCTGATGAATGGGTCTTTATCAGCCTTCTGCAGAGATTGGTAACAGACCTATTGAATTAGGAGTGTTGCTGTGGGGAGACATGTAAAACATGCAGGGGTCACCCATGACCAGGGTTAAGAAACACTTTTAACCCTCCTGTTGTCCTCTGGTTTCAAACGAACTACTGTCTAGTGCCAGCAGACGGCGCCACCTGCTTATGCTTTGATGGCTTACATAGATATAGCTGTAGAATTCGAATTGGTGCCTTCTATCTGCCACAAAGAGGTAGTGCGTTGGGTCAGTTTGACCCAGAGGAGAACAGGAGGGTTAAGCAACCGAACCTTTGAAAGGATTTGTACTTTTTAAAATAACAAAAATAAATAGAATAGAAATTTAAAAGAATGATGTACTACTGTTACACATCACCAATTGTCTTCCAGCCATCGCCTCTGTTGTAGGGTTTCTGCATCACGTCGTTTTGTCACATTTCTGTCGGACAGTGTGGCCATTACTGCCGCTCTTCACACCCGTTGTCAACGTTACGTCCTGCAGCACTACGGTACCAACGCGGAGTGGTGGACTAAATATGGCTCCCTCGCAAGGGCTGTCAATGGCGGTAAAAGCGGTCTCGTCGGTTGCTCTCCCTTCATGGTGCGATCGCACCAGATTGGCACTAGCAAAACCCCGCGATACCAGTCTGCCACGGCCTCCCTTCACACAGAGGAACGCTTTACCGCCCAGTTTATCAATG
>JAODUG010075561.1:0-13130 GCA_027564795.1 Aphredoderus sayanus
GAGAGAGAGAGAGAGAGAGAGAGAGAGAGAGACTAAGCTTGAGAGAGAGAGAGAGAGAGAGAGAGGGAGAGAGAGAGAGAGAGAGAGAGAGAGTGTGTGTGCGCTCGAGTGAGCTTGCCTGTGTGTGCGTGTGTGCGCGCATGTGAGCTTTAGAGAGAGGGGGAGGGGTGTGGGTGTGTGTGTGCTCATGTGAGCTTGGCTAGAGAGAGGATATTTGTGTGTAGTGTGTGTGTGGTTGTCTTTGCGTGCCTGTAAGCCTGAAAGGGAGGGGTGTGTGTGAGTGAGTGCCTGTTTGCGTGCCTGTGTGTGTGTGTGTGTGTGTGTGTGTGTGTGTTCGTGCATGCATGTGGGCCAGAGAGGGGGAGGGGTGTGTGTGCACATGTGGGCTGTTAGAGCTGTGTGTGTGTGTGTGTGTGTGTGTGTGTGTGTGTGTGCGCATGTTTGTTTTTGTGTGTGTGTGTGCGTGCGTGTGTGCGTGCGTGTGTGTGTATGTGTGTCTGCTCACACAAATGTGGGTTTAGAAGACTTGTTTGTGTATTTGTGCATGCATGTGGGTTGGCAGGAGGGGGTTGTGTGTGTGTGTGTGTGTGTGAGTGTGCGTGTGTGTGTGCATGTGTGTGTGTGTGTGGACTGAAGGAGAGTGTAATGGAGAGAGTAAATGGCAGAAGGAAAGAGTGAGATAGAGATAGTCTGAGATGCGAATAGAGAAGAGAGATTGAGGCATCACTCTACTGGAGTAGTGGAGGTGAAAAAGTTTCAAAGCCACTAATCAAAACTGACCACGCACACACACACACACTAAACCCCCAAAATAATTTAGTAAAATATAAGTTCGGTGCACAGAGTTCATAAAGGCAAGTGTTTGTACTATCTTTTTTTTCCGCAGAGAACTGTAACCTGTTTGGGTGTCTGTGTAACGTAGGCCTGATCCAGCCACAGAGACATTGTTGTCTGTCATTGAGAATCGCCTTGCTCTGGTGAACTCTTTAGAGGTTTAGAGGTCATTTGAGCGTGTGCAGTGGTTCTGAGTTGATTTCAACATATATTTATTTGGGATACAATTAAATTCCAATAAAATTAGGATATATGCTGTACACATGTAACAGTGTTATGGTTTTGTTATAATAACAATAATAATACTGTGTATAAAGAGCTATTCGTAACTTACTGTAGGTAGAATTGTTGTCATTTCAACCCACAAGGCACAGATCTGTCAAAACCAATCAAGTTAATGAGTAAAAATATATTTATTCCATCTTAAGTGGTCTTGAACAATCTAACTAACGTTATCTTGGGCAAAGGAATGACTGTATTACGTAGAACATTTCCATTCAATTCAACGTCTACTGATTAGTGATATTTATTATTGCTATTACATATTGTCAAGTGACAGTGTTTGCTGCTAAGGAAGGGAAAAGACCAGAGATGCATACATGTGCGCGAATGCAATTGCATGCACAGTGTTTCGCTTGTGCTCTGTCTTGAACATGCACAAATGCATAAACACACACACACACACACACACACACACACACACACACGCACACACACACACACACACTGTATCACGAGTCCAGCTGGGAGTGGAATGGATCAATATAAAGAGATCTGGTTGATTTCACTCCCCTCCTTCCCCCCTCTCACCCTTCTTTTTTCCCCCATCAGTCCTTATTTCTCACTTCCTTTCTCTACCCTAGCGCACACACACACACACACACACACACATACACACACACACACGCACGAACGCACACACATTAATGAACACTTCAGAACCCAAAGCACGATCTTCCTATGGCCTAGTTTTAACAGCCTCCAATGTCATGTGAGCAAAAAATAGACTGACAGAAAACAATATTGAGATGTGCCGTAACAGAACTGGCCCAAATCGACAGGCACAGGATCAGTTGGGCTCCTCAGGAGCGCTGCGGTCACACCAAGGATTTGGGCTAAAGGAGATCAAGTCAGATCACTCTCTTGCTCTTACAGGTGTCTATTGAGCTCAGCTCCAGGGGTCAGCGCCCCTCGTGGCTCAAGCTAGGCACAGTTGGTGGCGGGCTTCCCAGCGCTCCGGGCGTTGACATTGCCATCTATCTGCAGCCTGTTGGGTTTTCTGAGGAACAGCTTAATTAAGTGGAGATGTTTATGCACTGCTAGCTATACTTATAAAACCACCCTTGTGTCTTCTGTAAGCATTGGGAATGACATAGAAGTGAATGTTAAAGGGTCTATATTTGATATGTGTTCAACATTAGCATTTTTATGTAAAGCCATAGTGAAGCATTTGCATCCTGAGCAGAGAATGACATCACACTCCTGTGTGTGTTGTAGTCCAAGCTTCTCTGTTCTTTGTTTTCATAGGCACATGATGCATGTTTCATCAACAAGAGACAATCTAAGAACATATTTCGTTTTTTTAAATACCCTCGGGTCCCCGCAACTACAGTATAAGGCCACAGTCGATCACCAGGCACACACACCAATGTAGCATCTCGAATTCTCCCATTGGGCTTAACCGTCCTTAACAGGACGGTGTATATATATATATATGTTGTATTATTATCGTATTATATCGTATTATTATCGTATTATGCCACCATATGGCGCCATCTAATTGTGTATGATTGTGTAGATCTTTTATTGTCATTGCCATGTGTATTTATTTCTTTATTAATTATTTATTTTTTGGTGCCTTTTAACCCTCCTGGTTTCAAACTCACATCTTGTTCTGCCAGCAGTGCACATCATATGTCTGTGTAAGCTGTAGAATTAGGTTTAGCGCCTTCTATCTGCCACAAAGAGTTAGTGATTTGGATCATTTTGACCTGGAGGACGACAGAAGGGTTAATGCTAGGGTGCTAACTCCACTTGGGGGAGTGGAGAGATTTGCTATACAATATTATTTTAAATGTGGATAATATACAGTGATACCAGTAGTATACTGTGTCTTTCTACTTAGTGTGTGTGTGTGTGTGTGTGTGTGTGTGTGTGTGTGTGTGTGTGTGTGTGTGTGTTGGGGTTGGGGGGTTGGACATTTATTGATCCATTTGATGGTCATCAAATTATTGATCTTTCTCTGACCTGATTGATGTGAATTTTGGCCAGGAGGCTCATTGATTAAATGATAATTGTGTGTGTGTGTGTGTGTTTGTGTTCTTTCTTGCCAGACGCGGCTGTGGAAGAAAAAGGAAAGGGACACCTGTGAAAGTCTTTGTCACTCAGAACGAGGAAGATAATATGGCCGAACAAAGCTTCACTCCAGGTGTGTTTCTGTAAAAAAAAACTCAAATTTGAATGTTTTTTTTCTTTTGTTTTTGTGTATGGTATTTGTATTCCCTTTGGTTGATTTGTGTTGTTTATGTGTGTCTATACAATTGTGTTAGCATGCCTGTGTGTGTGTGTGTGTGTCTATGGGGGTGGGGAGTGTGCAAGTGAATATGACCTACTTCTCTCTGTGTGTGTGTGTGTGTGTGTGTGTGTGTGTGTGTATACAAGCTTGTGTAAGTACCAGTGTGCACCAGTGTATGTGTTATAGGATAAGAGGTGATGACCTTAGTCTGTGCGTGTGTGTGTGTGTGCGTGTGTGTGTGTGTGTGTCTGTGTGTGAGGTAATCCCTTTACTGTTGCTGTACACCCAGGTGATCGAAAGGAAGCAGGAGAGAAGAAGCGCCCTCTGCTGGACGGGCAAGACACGGTTCCTCAAAAGTGGTGTGTGTGTGTGTGTTTTATATATCAATCATAATAGTAAAATTATAACAGTTAAAACTCATAGTGTTTGTGGTGTTCACCACTGAATGTATAGTGCACATTTTTGTCTGACGGTTAATATGTTAACGTTATGGGGAACAAAAATGTTTGCTCCAATGTAGACGTTTGCTGACAAATGGAATTGCATCAGTTGTTTGTAGCTGATCAAAGGTAATTTCATAATTAAAATAAAGGTCAGAGTTCAGTGCAATTACACAATTGGTTAATAGGTCAACAGTTCGGCCATTATGAGGCAGGCCATTGGCTCTTAGGGGGGGAGGGGCGAAATATGTGTATCCAACCGCTGTCATTGGTAGAGGCGGCCATGTCTCCTCTCTATGTTTATAATGTCTCTGGGACATCTCCCATAGACCTCTCTTCAGAAGTGGCCATGTCTCCTCTATGTTTATAATGTCTCTGGGACATCTCCCATAGACCTCTCTTCAGAAGTGGCCATGTCTCCTCTCTATAACGTCTGTGGTTATGCCTCCTCACCTTGGCCCCCCTCCAGCGGTCCGGCAGAGCAGACAGACGAGGGAAGGGCTGCCAAGGGCAAGTCCAGCTCCGCCCCGGCCACGGGGGCCACGGGGGCCCCTGGCCCGGCGGCGCCAGCCTCCTCCCCCCCCTCCCCCAACTGTCGCATCAGGGAGGTGCACTGTGGCAGCCAGGTGCGCCTGGTCGTCATCGCCATCCGCGACATCACCAAGGGCGAGGAGATCACCGTCGACTACAGCCTGACAGAGTGGGGGGAGAACCTGGTCAGTGCACGCGCACGCACACACACATGACAGTGAAGCTGTACATAAACACACATAGACATTAATACAGGCTTATTCACACAGCCACATTGGCGCACACACACACACATACACAGACAGGCATTTAATACCGCACACACATGCACACTAACACTCTCTCACACACACATACACACAGACAGGCATTTAATACCGCACACACATGCACACACACACACACACACACACACACACATACACAGACAAGCATTTAATACCGCACACACATACTGAGGTACATTAAAGCACACGCACATTAGCACCACAAGCACACACACTCACTGAGGCACGTTAATACACACACACACACACACACACACACAGACACACTCAGATACACACAGAGCTAGGCTGAGCATGGGGTTACCATGGTGATGACTGAGCTCCAGTCTCTACCTGTAGTCCTTTAGCAACTGTATCCATGGTTATTACATGACATCTGTTCTGTTAATGGATCTCATAAGATTGGATCAATTTACTCTAGGTAATGATTCCACCATCATCCATTACTGAAAATTAAATCGAGAAACAGACTATAATCGTTTAAATTGGACCATCACAATGTGGCTAAGACCACGTCAACCTTAACTTTTGCTCTTTAAGGAGTTGGTATTCAATGTAAAAATATACCACACTAAGCGGCGTATATGTGTTATTGGTGGTGTGTAACTGATGGAGGGATTAACTCTACCAGTGTACTGTTATTATACATCCATGTGCTGTATGTTTTCCCATCCTGTAGAGGCTGAGATGAGGTTTTTGGGCAGGTATCGAGTTTCACTCTTTTTCTCCGGCTAGTGGGCAGAGTCTAATTAACCTGTGCTAACAACCTGCTGTGGAGGGCTGTCCTCTTGCTCCGTGACTGACAGCTCAGGCTGACTGTGCACTGAATGCTAATGAGCGCAGGTTTCGTTAACGGCCTGCTCTCTCCCCCCGCAGGGTTTCCGTGGAGCCGTGTCTCCAGGGCGATACGAGTGCAACTCTGACCCCGAGACTAACAATAATAATAACAATAATAATAATATCAAAAAGGTAAGACATTAATAAATAAAATAAAAAAAAATAAAAAAATAATAATAATAAAACTAAAATAAAAATAATAATAATAATATAAAAAAAATATATAAAAAATTTATATTGGTTTACTTAATTCATTACTTAACTTAATACATTTCGTTAATGTTGCTATAATGTGTTTATTTTTAACTTACAGTAAGGAACAGTAACTTGTAAACTTGTTTACTATTAATATGCGTCATAGTATTAATAGCAGTGTTATGTATTAGTATTATTTGCATTACTATTATTTCTGTTAGCTATAATTGCAGTACCCCTTCTCTGCCAGGAGGAGGAGCCACTGTCTCTGACGGTCCAGCGGCAGCAGCAGCAGCGGAAGTACCTCACCCCCTCCTGGTCTCTCTCCCCCTCCTCCTCCCCCATCTCCCACTCTGACGCCAGCGAGTCCGAGGGCGGTGACGAGGACGGCGGCAGCACCTGCGGCCGCCCGCCCCGCCGCCGCAAGAGGCGCCGCGGCGCCCCGTCCAAGAAGAAGACCCCTCACCGGACCGCGCCCGGGCGACCCCCCGCTAGTCCCCCCGTAGGCCTCTCCGCCGCCCATCGCCCCGCCCCTTCCTCCGCTGCTACAGCGCAGTCCTCCTCCCCCCCCTCCTCCTCCTCCTCAGCCAAGCCCATGTTCAAGCCGCCTCCGGCGCCGGGCGCTAGCACCAACGCTAACGCTAACGCTAACGCCAGCGCTAACGCCGGCGCCTCGCGGGGGGCCGTTGCCATCGACGCTCAGCGGCAGACGTGCGAGTACTGCGGGCGCCACTTCCGCTCGCTGGGCCGCCACCTGGACAAGCACCACGCCCACCAGCCCGACGTCTGCTCCGCCCTGGTGGAGCGCTACACCCAGATGCCCCGCCCGCACGGCCCCGCGCACGCCCGCGCCCAGCAGCCGCCCCCGTCGCCGCTGGTCACCGGCGCGCCGAGCCGCAGGGCGGAGCCCCCGCACAGCTCCGGCGCCGCACAAGACCTGTCCGTCTCCCCGCCCTCCGCCCTCACCTTGGCCCACCAATCCCCGGCCTCCGGAGGCAGGAGCGGCCCCGCCCCGCCCCCCGTGCTCACGCCCGCCCGGGGGCGGAGCGCGGTGCCAGTGTCAGTGCTGAAGAGGAGCCCCCCTCCCGTGTCCCCCGGCCCCCCCAAGAAGGGAGGGGTGAGAAGGATGAAGAGGGGGGCGGCGGGGGAGGAGCAAGGAGAGGGGGAGGAGGACGAGGGAGACGTGGAGGTGGTGGAGGTGAAGAGGCCCAAAGACGAGGTGGAGGAGGAGGGGGAGGAAGAGGCTCTGTGTCCCCGGCCCTTTGGGGGCAAGCCGGCCAAAGAGATGGAGCTAGCAGTCAAACTGGAGGAGGAGGAGGAGGAGGACGAGGAGGAGGAGAATGGAGTGATGGAGGTGGAGGACGATAGCGGAGCAGAAGACAAGGAGAAGGACCTCCTCAGGTAATAACTGTTTTGTATTAAGGCAATACTATTTCCACATTTAATTATACATAAAACCATATTATACTTACATATTCAAAAGAAATTACATTTCAGAAGTGAAATTCCCAAAAACTAATAAGGAATAAATATGGTTTTAACTTTATCTGGACTTATTTTTGTAACGTTGTGTGTTTACGTCACCCATTATGTGAAATAGTGGTGTTTTGGCCTTTTGCCGGTGTGCTCCATGTTATAGCAACCGCAGATTCAGCAAATCCCAGCTCACTGTTTACGTTCGAATACGGGAGGGTTACAGAACGGTGTGAGCCTATAGGGCTTCATTAATACAGGGAGGAGTCAAGAGGAGCACAAGGCACTCACACCTCAGGGGTGGGGGGGCTTTGTTTCCAAACCCCCCCTCCAAAAAAAACAAATGTTGACGTTTCTGCCATGCTGGTTTTCACAGAGGGCTTCTGGGCAGGAAGGATGCCTTTTAACAAAATGTTAACAAATGTTTGACCTCCAGTAATCGCCTCTCTGTTTCCCACCCTCCCCCCTGCAGCAGCTCGGGCCGCCTGCACATGCTGCCCCTGCTGTCCTCCCTGTCCACGCTGGTGCTGTACCTGCGGCGGCTGCAGCACTCCGCCTTCCTGTCCCTGTCGCGCCAGCTGCAGTCGGCCGAGGCGTGGCGGCTGCTGTGCCACTCCAGCCTGGCGCTGCTCATCCTCTACAACCGGCGGCGCGAGTGCGAGGTGTCCAAGCTGTCCGTGGCCGAGTACCGGGCCCGCGTGGCCCCGCAGTTCCCCGCGCTGCCCCCGGCCCCGCCCCCGCCGACCCCCGCCGCCGCCGCCGCCGCGCTCACCCCGCTAGAGGCCTCCCTGTCGCCGTTCGAGCGGCTGGTGCTGCCCCACCTGCCCCGGGTGGGCGTGCAGGGCAAGCGGGGCCGGGTGCAGCCGCTCATCCTGCCGCCGCACTGCGAGCCGTGCCTGGAGCTGCTGCTGCAGACGCGGCACGGCGTGGGCGTGGACCCGGCCAACCCCTACGTGTTCGCCCGGCCCTACCACTCCCCCGCCACGCCCCTGCGGGGCACCGACCTGCTGCGCAGCCTGGCGCGCTCCAGCGGCACGCGCAACCCCCGCGCCCTCACGCAGACGCGGGTGCGCCGCCAGGTGGCCATCCTCACGCAGCTGCTGCTGCTGGGGGAGGGCGAGGAGCCCGGGCAGCCGGCCGCCGGCGCCGTGGAGCGGCTGGAGCACTTCCTGGAGCGGGAGTACCACGTGACCCAGAGCTGCGCCGGCATCGGCCAGGACCCGGGGCTCATGGGGCGGGTGGGCCGCGTGGTGCTGTGCGGGGAGCGGGACGGCGTGCTGTTCCGGGGCATGAGCCTGCACCACATCTGCCTGGAGCTGGACGGTGAGGCGTGCACGCGCTGGCGCGTGTGTGTGTGTGTGTGTGTGTGTGCGTGTGTGTGCGTGTGTGCGTGTGTGTGCGTGCGTGTGTGTTAGGAATGAAACGGTTATCGATCTCACGATAAAAAAAAATTATTCTGGCAAAATTCATGTACAATTCCTGCCGGTTAGTACTACCATTCCAAATATGAATAATTAAAGCGGTGTCTGATTGACTGAATAACACACAGCCAAGGTGCATGTAACACTTCTATATACAGTATATGTAACCAAACCATGGTGATACTGATTACTGTGATACTTTTTATCGCTGTAATCGTGATTTAAAGATGTTCATACCGCTTCATTTCTACCATGTGTATTCGCATGAGCACGAGTGTGTGTGTGTGTGTGTGTGTGTGTGTGCAAGGCAGGTGTGTTAGAAAGCAGATTAGAGGATCATTTCCCTCTGTGACAGATGGACTAATGAAGTACCAATCATTGTTGCTCTCCCACCAGTGATGTCTGGAAACTCCGCTGACTCCTTCTCGGAGGGGGAGTCTGACGGGGAGCAGGTGAAGAGGAAGCCCGACGGGGCACCAGCCCCCTCCCCACCCCTGGCCCCCGGCCCCGGCCCGGGTCCGCCCCTGGCCCCCGCCCCAGCCCCCACGCCCACCCTGCTGTTCGTCCGCAAGGGCAAGAACAACGGCCGCGTGGGGCGGCCCAAGAAGCTGAAGAACGTCCAGTCGCCCGCGGCGACGCCTGCCAACGCCGCCAACCCCGCCGGCCACCCTGGCCACCCTGGCCGCAGGAGGGGCTCAGGTCAGCCACGCTCAGGTGTGTGTGTGTGTCTTTGGGTTTAATGGAAACCATTCCAGACATCGTTTTGTTGCAGTGCGCGCATGCATTAGATTGATTGATTGCTTGATTGATTGATATATAGATAGATATTGTGTTTTTCTTTGTTGATAATTGTGCACAATTTTGTTTTGAATGTATTATTGGCACCGAACATAATGTTGCCATAATGCTTTACAGATGGACTCCCCAGTCTCCAGCCTATAACTCCTCTCCCTACTCCTCTCTCCCTCCCTCCCTCTCAGGAAAGAGGGGCGTCCTGAAGCGGCCGTGGACTGAGGCGGAGCGGGCTGCGGTGGAGGAGCACCTGACCAGGAACATCGCCGAGCTGCGGGTGCCGGCCAAGGCGGACTGCGAGCGCTGCCTGCAGCAGTGCCCCCTGCTGGTCAGCAACCACCGCGACTGGCGCGCCATCAAGTTCTACTGCCACAACCGCATTCAGCTGCTGAAGAAGAACCAGCGGCGCGACGGTGACCCCCAGCCTCTTGTCGTCTGTTGAGCGAGTGAGGGTAGGAGGTCCAAAGTGGGGTTTGGGGACTGAAGAGGAGGACCTAATGGATGTCTGTGGGCCAGAGGCAGAGTGTCAAATGGTGCCCTTGCTCTATAGCAGAGGACCTGCTTTTAGAGATTTGCCTGAAACGCTCCACCACGGTTCTATTTTAGGCTTCTAATTTCACTAGCGGCGCGGTGTGTTTGAGCCTTACAAGAAATTCAGTACCATTTATGTACTGGCGTGCTACTTTAAGGTCTTAACAGTCTTTAAATGACAAGAGTAGCAGTTTATGAACGGGGCCCCTGTTATGGTCTGGGCCGTGCTCCCAGAGAGGTGCCATTTGAGACTCGCCCCTGGGGATGTTTCTGACCGTAGCACTGGCCACAGCCCATGTCTGTGTTGTATATGGACAGTTTCTCTTGTTTTCTTTCAAAATGGACACTAAATTGAGTTGTCAATTACAGGGGAGGTGGGGCAAGCAGTCCACTCCCCCTCTCCTCCCCACAAATGTCATTATTTGAGCCTTGTGGAGTATAGCTACTGTTTTATGGACATTCATAGGACAAAGACCCTATGTGTGGGCCAGTTATTAGAGTAGTCCTGAGTACTGCTAAGCTAGAAGAATAGCTTTCTTTGAAGAAGCTTGTTTCTCTTTAATACAGCTGTGCTATTTGTCTTATGTTTGATTGTATTTGGACCTTCACTGACACATATGGTACTTTGTGATGAATGAGTTATTATTTTGCAGTTACTTTGAAAAGATAAACAACCTTGTTTTGTACTGGTCTTGTGACATTTCTTTTAATGTCAACTGAGAAATATCATCAGTTTGTTGTGATGTTTTTGGGGGGTTTTTTGATAGCGAAGGTAAGTGTAGTTATGCCCAAAATTTCAGAAACATTAAAACTGTCCGGCAACCTTTTGGGAATTTTTCCCCTTCATTTATCGGAAACAGGATGTTTTTTTGTTTTAGCCTGGTAAAATCATCCTGATTGTTTTTAAGTGCCACGATTTGTTCTGCTCTACATATCAGTCTGAAAACTCTGCATTCAAAAGTGTTTGTCATAGATATTCCAAGAGGTGTCAGGTCAATAGCACATGATTGGAACAGCTTCAATTAATCAGAACAATCATTTAATGGTTATTTTCAAACACAGGCACAAGCAGAGGATTGGACCACCTCAAAACCAATCAGAATAACAGTTGGGTGGATATGGGTTTTACGCATAATATAGGCTGCAACTGAATTGCCCACTTGGACACTGATTGGCTGGTGACAACCTGTTTTGACAAACTGACAAATGGAGGTCTAAACAGATGTGTAAAACAGATGATATCGCTGAAGCGAAGCTTGCTAAACCATGATGGCATTTCCAGGATTTGTTTTTCAAAGCAGAAAAAAAATTCTGCTTTTGGCTACCCAGCTGGATATCACTTTATACATGGCAACAACATTTCCTCTCGATGAAATCAAAATGTTTTAAAAAGTTATATTTATGAGCATTTATAAAAGAAGTTAACATAACGAGTTGGCACAATAAGTTTCTGTTTCTTAAACATATAATGTCGTTGCATTGTCTGTCTTATTTAGAGTTCCTCTTTTCCCAGCCACAGTACAAGAGTTTTACAGTGACTTGATTTTAGCGTCTTTCAGTGTTGCTAAAATTTGTTTATTGGACTAAAACCCCCACGAAACCTCAAGACAGATACTTGAAGTTATTTAACTGTCTGCATAATCTTTATGTTCTGTTTTGCTATTGTCTTGCCAGTTACATTGTACATTACAAATATATTACTATTATTATGCCAACTGGTTGTTTGTGCTAGGCTATATGTAGCTCTTTTTTCATTTCTTTTGTTGTTGAGAGAGTTGTTGCTCTTTGTACATAAGCCTGTTTGTAAATAATACTCAAAAGAAACACAAAGAAAAAAACAACACAATGTATGAAAGACTGGTTATTGTGTTCATTTTTTTCTTCTTTTTTTTTTTTTTTTTTACAAGTCTATAAAAACGTTAAAGCTTTATTTTTTGTGGTTTGATTAATTATTTCCCTCTCATGTGTACATATATGTATTGTCTACAGGGGTCAGGGCTGAGAATAGACCCTTCCTTGTAAACGCTGTGCAGGCATACATGTAAGCAACTTTGCTTTCAAAACGATTGACAATTCAACCTGTGGAGAGAGCAGAGCAGTTGTCAGTTAACCCTCATGATGACCCAAATCACTAGCTCTTTGTGGCAGATAGAAGGCGCTAAACCTAATTCTACAGCTTACACACAGACATGATGTGTACTGCTGGCACAGCAAGGTGTGTGTGTGTTTGAAACCCGAGAACAACAGGAGGGTTAAAAGGCACCAAAAAAACAAAAAAAAATACATGAGGAAATAATTAATAAAGAAATGAATACCCCACACCAGTGACAATTATAAAACACACATCATACACAATCAGATGGCGCCCTCAGGTGGCATAAATCGATCAAATTAAGGACATCACGAGGGTTAAAACACATGGATATTCTACATATGAAAATATAAGGTACAGTATACTGGATATGATACACAGACAGCATACCTTAAAATGTACCTTCCTCGTCAACATTATTTTTTAATGTGTAGTATAGCATTTGGGCACTGGATGGCGCCCATTACTCATACAAACAGTAATTCACACATGAGCAGGCCATTTACTCCTTAGTTTTCACAATTAAACCAGGGAAGAAGGGTTCAGAAAAAGTTGATTAACTGGTTAATAAAATGGCCGCGCTTTAAAGTAGTAATATGAATATAGTCTTTGACAAATCAATAACCTTTTATACCAAATAATATAACAATACATATGTTCAAAACATAATTTGCCACATTTATTACCTATTACCGATTTCCTATTACATTATTCTATATATTTTTTATTTTAATCTAAAACTTAATCTCCCACTCAATCTGAGTGTGGGTATGTTTTCACACACAACACAGATGTAACCACATAGATTAAAATTTAGATTTTTTTTTTATACAATGCTATGGAAATCTGACATCATATTTTAACATTTACCACATTGATTTTGGTATTTTAGTTTTTGTGGGTTGCAGTAGCAATGTACAAAGAGTGTGGGTAAAGAACTGATACTAACCTTCAGTTATTCTTTCAATTCCTGAAATGCATAAATGGTCATTTAAACTGGTCTTTACTAAACAAACACTTGTCAGGCACACCAATAGTATACAGGATTGAAATCAAATTAACCCTCGTAATGTCCCCTGGGTCAGAATGACCCAACTCACTAGCTCTTTGTGGCAGATAGAAGGCGCTAAACCTAATTCTACAGTTTACACACACATATGATGTGCACTGCTGCCACAACAA
>JAODUG010075602.1:0-13128 GCA_027564795.1 Aphredoderus sayanus
AGAGAGAGAGAGAGAGAGAGAGAGAGAGAGAGAGAGAGAGAGAGAGAGGTTGTGAATGGGTCTAGAGGGTTTGACGTCAGAGGCTCTTTGCTGGTCGATTATGTGTGTGTGGGTGTATATAATATGTGTCTATTTTCTGTGGTTATGTCTGTGGCCTGTGTATAGGTGTGACATGTTTTAATATCTTAGTTTTATGCATATTTGTATTGAGAGGCAGAAGCTGATGCCTGAAAAGAGCAGTTACTTTTATACTAAACAACACACTTAGTGCAGAACCCCGAGCAGAGAATGACTTAAGGCACAGGCAGTGAATAGATTACTGAAATATAGTCGGGGTACAGGATTAAAATCCAGGTAATCAATAACAGGCAGAGGCACAGGAGGGCAAGGCAGAGGCAGAATCCCGGGGAACATAAATCCAAAACACGACAAGCAGATAGGCAAAGGTACAGGCAGGGGAAAAGCAAAAGCCAAATACATTATAGACACAGGGATAACACAGTGTAATCACTATGTAACTCAACAACTATATAAAGTATACTAACAAATGAAGTTTAAAAATACAAAGCACAAAGCTACATAGCTGGATACCTCTGGGACATGGAGTCACATCCTGAATGGTGACACATACGTTTTATGTTCTGTTGACACAATTATACCATGAATGCACTAATGCGTTTGTAAATGCATTTTAATCCATGTAGTTGTGTCCTGTTGCAGTTTTAATTGTTTTTCTGTATGTAGATTGGTTGTTTTAATTTATTAGATGCAATATGAAGCTGATTTTGCATTTAACCCTAATGAAGCAACATTTTTATAAATTAAAAAAGAGAGAATAGACTTCGAAGTGAATGTAAATCTATAGGCATATAGAGGCAACTGAACAGTGTGTTATTATACAATACAGGTTAAGGTGGGTTATATAATGCCAAATTAAAAATGACCCTCTTACTATTTTTGATAAATGTGCATATACTCTGCCTATATATGCCTACATTGACATATACAACAAATTTCACATAATGTCCTCTTTACTTTTTCCACCTTCTCACCAGGGTCTATTCTAGACTACTGTTTATCAAATCTGACATTCATTGCACAGCCTTCATCATCACTATGCTTAAATGGTGTTTGATTTTTCTTTTTTCTGGATTCCCTAGTGTGATTACCTCTACCCTGATTAGTACCTAAAATGCCTTCTCTGGCCGAAGAGGTCTGACAAGGCATGACAAAAAGAAGGAAGATAAACTAAACAGGATAAGAAACACGTTTTGTTTTTGCTGGGCTGATATTATTTTGTCTGAGAGCTGCACTGTTTGTAACAAGATGTTCTAGTGGTCTGGGTGTTTGACTCCCAGCCGGAAGGTTGCAGGTTCAAGCCCTGGATTTGCTGGATGACTTGCAAAACGTCCTCGGGCAAGATGTATAACCCCAGTTGCTCCCAGTGGTTAGGTGCTCCATGCATGGCTTGCACTGCCATAGGTGTATGAATGTGAGGCAATAATGAACAGTGCTTTGAGTGGCCGGTAGGCTAGAAAAGTGCTATATAAATGCAGTCTGTTTATGTAACATCTCATATGTTATGCGTAATCCTAAATTAGAAACAGAAGCATGGTGTGTGTGATATAAAGGCAGAATGCATGTGCACTATTCTTGCTATGAGCTTTAAGATCTTCTCATATTGTAAAATGCTTTACCCTTGGCCTCAGTGAGAAACCTACTCTTACTGCGTCACATTAGCATACAGCAGTTACACTAGCACTGTGCAGGGAGCCATGGCAGAAGTTTCTGAAATTAAACATCACATTATTATTTAATATCTCTGCAGAGAAGTGAGATGGGAGAGACAGGATGAGCGTTTGCACTGTAGATCATTTCATAGCTGACGTTGTTTTCTGTGTACCCGTTTGTGCCCCACTTGCTTTACAATTACTTTACAGGGCTTTCAGCTGTAGTGGAAACCACTTAAAATGGAGGCATCAACGAAAAGCATAACAAATGTCACAGGGACCTAGTTATTCATGTGACAAAACAGATGTGCATTTATGAAGCTGCAAAGACGATCACATGTACTACCCAGGTGTAACACTCGTCTATGTCCAGCTACTGCTGTTTCCCTATACTTTCAATAGTAAATATTTGGCCACACTGGTAGCTGCTAGTAATTGATTTTCTTCTGAACCCCAATTCCCCCACTGCACAGCTCTGTTGAATCATTTATAATCAGCTATTTTCATTCCCCCTCTCAAAGTAAACAAATTAAATCCTCAAACCACTCTGACCTCCACATTTGAATTGCATTGGAAAGTGTATGTAAGATAATTTGTGTATTTTATGGTGGTAGAAAATATGTGCAAAAGGTATACCATTTATTACATGGGATTTAGAATTCAATGCATTTCCTCTAGAATGAATTTATTATATATTGTATGCACACATACATCTAAACACAAAACAAGCCTTTCCAAATGTGCCATTTACATTTGACAGACAGATGTTGGTTTGGTCTTGAAAAATAAGCAACTAAAGGAAAATAATCAATATGGGTCCAAAACAATACAGGAAGGATGTGGTTGATAAAATGTAACAAGCAGGCTGTTGTAAAAATATGGCATAAAAAATAATTATAAGGAACAAAAGCTTGCTACTCTTCCTGACAATAGATTAGAAAGAAATTCAACATGCTGTATTAGAGGATCTGTTTGGGTTCACTGAGGACTAATCTTGGTACTAAATTACTTGTTTTTTTAGCAAGGGAGTCTGTCTGCCTAGCATAAATCTGTTTCACTCTATTGACAACAATTATCTTTAATAAAAGTGCATGGGTTTTTATATGTACAGTATTTTGTTCCTTGGCAAGACACATGGAGGATTCAGATTTTAACTAGAGGCGGTGTTTTTCAGAAGCATTAGACTTTTTTTGGTGACTAATGACAGTAATACAGTTTAAAGGCTGTCTATCTGTTGTGTGTATTATCTTAATATGAGTTGAATTAAAGCCCAAACTGCAAATGGTCCTACAATCCATGCACATGTTGAAGAATACTTATTTTATTATATTTAATTATTTCTATATGCCTATAAATAAGTTCACATTAGCACTTGTGTTGCTTTTCCATTAGCAACCTGTGCTGGATAGACATGACAATACAAGTATCCTCATATACATTTAGCAAAAACAGGAAGATTAAGAAAAACATATCAAATTCAACAATACATTTTCTTATTTTTTAAGTGTCACACCTAACCTTTCAAGGCTTATGTGTGAGGTACCACTGTCGACGTGATGAACGTGGATTGATGGCACCCCTAATTGACAGTTCACTGTGGCCTGTGCCTGGCGGTTGCTAAGTGCCCACAGATCCAGGAAGTGGTACTAGACTGTGGCTGTTTGCCCTGACTGCTGTATCCGTCTGTGACATCGAGAGAGTCAGAAAGAGAGATGAGGGGGGGCAACTGGAAGCACAGCCAGGATGACTCATAGGTCAGCTTTGCATGAGTGAATGAGAAAGCATTTTGGTTATGTTGTAGGAGATGGGGAATGGGGGATGGGGGAGGGAGGACGTGGACGTGTTTATATGCCATCACATCTGCATTAGGTCTCACTGTTCATTTGTTTCAGAGACACACCACCTGCTCCAGATGGGCAACCTGTACTGTATCTGTACTACAAACCAGCCCGTTTTTACACACTGTTTACCTATGCATTTTATTTGACTTTGATATAGCAAGCAACATGTTTTGTACATCTCTTCTGTTATACTGTACAAGCTGGTTCTCTAGGCTGTGGTTACACAACCATTTCCTTCTCCATATGTGCTCTCCAGGTGTTATCTTCCCTTAAATAATCACAAAATAAATACTTTGCCATGCTGATAATGCCATTTAGAGCTGTGATCATTTCACCTCACAGATGAAAGGCTAGATGTTGGTCTAACCTTTGGCATGGTAACTGGTTGACTGCCTTGTCACAGAATGTTTGAAAGAGGAGTGACACACACACACACACACACACACACACATACACTGAGTCATTGAGTCATTGCAGTCTCAGTATCAGAGAGGATCATAAGCAGTGTTCTCCATGCATGAGGAAGATCAACAATCTGCTTCACTTTAACTCTGTGGTGGTGATGCAGCCATTCACATATCTTTACAGTAAATGTTTATTCGTTTATGGTTTCACTTGTATTTATTTTATTATGTATTTAGTTTGTGTTGTGTTCAATGACTATTCCAAAGATCCTATTAAACAAAATTGTTATAATGTCGAACCGCTAGTTCATTTACATGACCCTCTTTCATACTCTCAAAATAGAGTGCACGCTTACTATACAGTTTATTTTTTAGTAACAACCAAAACAAAATCTATTAAATCCTCCATCATGTTAATGTACTCGCACAAACAAACTGAACTAAGAAACACAGATCTCCTATTTGTCTATTTCTCAAGCAGTATCTTCAGTCTTGTGCCCATTGATCCAATAGAACTAATAAAGTAGTATTGCAGTGCAGTGAGTAATTTACCTGACAAACCTGTTCCGGCAGGCCAACAAATATAATGAACTGAGTGGAACCATTTCATCTCCAATGCCCCATTATAGGCTCTTAGATGTAACAGTTGAAACACTAATTTATTACCTCTATTTTCAGCTTTTTATCTTTGCCCACACCTAGAGATAAAGAGAAAAAGAGAGCGAGATGAATAATACATACTAGGAGGTAGCATACACTCCTGAATGTGAGCGTTTGCACACGTTCGTGTGTGACACACAGATACCAACACAGTAACCTGCTCATACTGAATAGCATCTCATGCCATACCTCTTTGTCACTTGCCTCCCACGGTGGTTGTTCCTTTGCTTCGGTACACAGCCGTATCCATGGAGACCATGGAAACCATGGAGCCCCCCGCCCCCCGCCCCTGTGGAGCAGGTGAACTGCTCCAGGCATGCTCAGTAGAGATCTTACTGTCATTGACATTTAGGACTATGTCTCAAAGACTCCAACAGGCTGCGATTTATGTTGAATACCATTACTCTGATCAAAGAGCAGTAGGGATAAAAAATAAGTAACAACCATGTCTTGATTACATCAGGAATTATTATTTTTATGTACAGATAGACAGATCAGTGCCAGACCATGCGTAGGTATGGTTCTTTGAACTTTGCATGAATGTGGTACACGAGTACAGCTCGCTGTTGACTGGGACACATACTGTACACTGTGTACTTGTGATTTCATGGGATCAGGAACAGCTTGCGACCGCATGACATTCCTCCTGATATTACCAATTTTCTCATTTGGTTTTCAGACTCTTCTCTGGGATTGCATGCTGCATTGTAAATGACTTAAATGCACTTACTTAAAAACAATGATTCTAGAAAAACTTAATAATGAGTAACCGAAAAATAGTACTATTATTCTGCCCTTCGCATGAAAACACAAGTCAGGTCACTGGAGTAATATTATAATTATTTATTAGTAAAGGTGAGCTCAGGTGAATTTTTTTACACACATGGTCCAAATATATACTGAAAAAAGATTAACACCCTAATAATAATATATGGGTAGAGTAAAAATGTACAGGGTTTTGGATACAATAGTGGTGCTTTCCAACACTGGATATTATACAGAAACGAGCCTAAATGGATTACATTTTATGTGATCTCACAAAGTTTTTTCTGAACTGGGGCATAATGACTTTGGTTGGACAATTCAAAGCTAACAACTTGCCTGAAAGTTGGCCGTGGTCAACCAATATTGTTTGGCTGCAATACATTGTGTATTCCTGCCTTGAAATAATAGGCATAAATCATTTTAGTAGCCTAGTTGGCTTGCTTTTTACATCTCACTGTAAAATTAGATTGTGGGTGGACCCAGTGACCGATTGGTGGAGCAGAGGCTCTGATGGGGAGGGTGCAGGACACCATAATCTTCTAGTGAAATGCTGCCCCCTAATTGTTTGGAGCAGGTGGCCATTTAATACACATAGCACCTTCAAGCATTTAGCAGACATTCGTATTTATTATTATTATTATTATTTTATGTTATTCTGTAGATCACTTCAAATTACCCACAATGCATATAAAGTAGTGTGTGCGACTGCATGTGTGGGCGCGAAAGCTTCAGTTTGAATAGATTCTCAAAACCACTTCAGGGAGGCTGAGAATGAGAGTTGAGCCACCCAAGAAAGGCATTTCTGTGTCCTTGTGTCTCCATGCATGTGTCTCCAAATATGTGACCCCCTCAACACATACCCATTATTGTCCACACACTGTTGGTCCTCCTCCCTGGCTATAAATACTTTGGCTGCATGAGTCATCATTCACTTCTTTCAGTGCAACAGCAGCACTATACTTCTCCTTCCACTTCTCTCTTTTTCTCTGTTGGTCTCTCTCTCTCTCTCTCTCTCTCTCTATATATATATATATATATATAGTTGCCTTTGGAGCGGTGTGTGTTGTGATGTACTGTGGACAGCAGATGGGGATTTATGGAACCACTAAGGCAGACAGGCCCTGTGGAGCATGTGTCACAAAGAGCTATGGGAGACCTAAATGTGTGAACAAGGGAATACAATTGTTTACAAACAAAGGATGAACCCCCCCCTCATCACAAACATACACACACACACATTATCACTGTGCTGCCAGATCTTTCCATTTGTTGGTTAGTGTCCAAATTAACCTTTTTGTTTTCCTTCAATGGGTCCCCTTTGCTGGGAGAAATATGGCAGCACCATGTACAGCACCCATTTATTTCAGAGATGAAGCTATCTGAAGTGATTATCAATCAGTACTGTTCCCCCTGGAGACTTTCCAGTATGGAATATGTCCCCGGCTATGTGAAGCACCAGTTATCATGTCACTCCCTTCTCTCCCTTGCGCTGTAAACAAACTGCTTCAATCAGGAAAATAAACTGTTGTTTGGTGACGTGTTTACAAATGGGACCTGCCATTAACCATCCATTTTTCATACAGTTATTCAGTCTGACTCACACTTTCTTTTCATTTGTTGCTGTTGCACGTTTGGTATTACACACAAACACAGAGAGTAGCATCATCAGGAGAAAATATGTTTGGCCGATTCATTACACTGCAAGGTATTTCTCCTTCCACTCATTATTCATAAATGCATACATATCATGATATTACTAATGCATAATGTAACAACTAATATAATGTATACACACATCCACAAATCAAATTTTTTATATTATGCATTCAAAAATATGTGGGTGGTTGAATTGTCATTTCAGCAGTCCTTAACAGCCAGTGCATCTAATATTTTCACTTTCATAGTGATAATTATTTAGGTAGGTGAACATATTAAATACATAGTGTTGGCATTAATTAATGTTTTTGAAGAACAGGGATTTTGCTCAGAGTCACCATATAAAGACGTCTGTATAGTTCAAATAAAAGGCTAGCCAACTATTTCGAGCACTGGTAAGACAAGTTTTGGTATTTAAACGTATTTAATAAAGCCGACTCAGTACTTAGTATATTTGTAATTCATTATATTCCCCTTTTAACCTTCTGATATGAATAATGACTGATGAGCCAAGATATATCTGTTCTGTAATTAGCAGGCCATATGCACCAGTAGAGAAATATATATCAAGGGCCATAAATGCCTGCACATTAAAGTCTGCATGTCTTCTTTTAAAAGGTCTCATTGTAGATGTCCTGCACAATTTGACTGAAGCATGTAAAGAAGAATGAGTGACACCTGCGGTATACACAAAATGTGTAGCTGTTCCAGGTTCACTGGAACTGGAAACATTTGCCCCCCCAAAATGACCCCCCCCCCATCATATTAGGTCTTTAGGACTAGTGTCATATATAGAATGTGTCTCTCTGACCTTGTCCACTTTGTTTAATTTACTAGGCAGGTGGAATAAAGTTAGATTTTGCAGTTCTTCAACTTGGTTATGGACTACCAGTGTGCTTATTAGTCAATTTCCATGCATATAAATAATAACTCCAAGTTCTCACAGGCTTCAGTAGCAATCACTAATTAAACCACACAGAGAGAGACAGGGAGTGGGAGAGAGAGAGAGAGAGTGTGTGTGTGAAAGAGAGAGAGAGAGAGAGAGAGAGAGAGAGAGAGAGAGAGAGAGAGATAGAGAGAGAAAGAAAGTGAGAGAGAGAGAGAGTGAGTGAGTGAGAGAGAGAGAGAGAAAGAGAGAAATCACATATGCTTATTATTTTAGTTGTGTGAGCATTTTCTAAATGAAGGACACGTTCATTTTAGAGGCTAAAGCAATTTTCAAGATAAACAAGAAGTAGTTTTCTTTATTAATGCTTGATTTTCTCTTTTTGTTATCATGGATTTTCTTGACTTCTGATGTGGTCTCTTTGCCAGCAATGCACAGGCAAATTAGTAGCTGCTCTTCTCTTGGGTTTCCATAGTAACACTCATTAGGTAAAATGATGAAACAAGACCACTCCTGAGTGCTATTTGTCTGACGAAATGCAGCGCTAGATACACACAATTGAGTTGTGGACAAACATAGTGAGCATTTACACACAAACACTACACATTCTGATATATACAGTAGGTATCAAAATTGGTCACTGCAGTTTGTTATTGAAGTATAGTCCATATACTGTAAGCATTGTGTATATTTTCTTTGATGGCAGTGTGCAGTATCCATCTCCGTGGCTCCAGACTGCACAGTCTACACTGTACCTGAGGCAAGTATAAGCCTGCCCCATGACGGTGTTCTCAGACCATAGCAAGTGTCGGTCTGGTGGTCCGGTTCATACAGCCAACGTCATAGATGTGACATTTGGACTGTGAGGCAGGGAACAATGTCACATTAGTTTAGAAGCTAATAAAATCTAAACTCTCTCAGTTAAATGGTAGGATTGTGGGGGCTGGGGAGCGGCTTTAGAATGACTCATCTCCAGGCTCACTAATTGTGAATCTACAGTATGTGAGGCCAGAGGCTGGGCTGCTGGAGCCTAATGGCAAACATCCTGCTACACGGACCAGCGGACTATTTTCTCTTCTCCCACTCACCGCCTTTATACACTAATTTCTACTTATTTTTTGTCCTTAGCACTGCCATGACACTGCCTTGTCCTGCTCTCTTCCTCTCTTTGTCTCTCTCCCTCACTCTCTCTCACACACACACCCACACACACATACACACAGAGTGCACACAAATCATTTTGGACATAATAATCCTCCACCAGGGGGCAACTTAACAGGAAATTGGGTTTACTTGAAATTAATGGCTTAACCTGCCTGTTGTCCTTGGGTTATCTTATTCTGACACCATGCAGATAGCGCCACCTGATTGTGTATGATTGTGTAGTTGTCTTTATTGTCAGTGCTGTGTGCATTTATTTCTTTATTAGTTATGTATTATTATATATTTGTTTGTTTTTAGTGCCTTTAAACTCTCCTGTTGTCCTTTGGTTTCAAAGGCATACCTTGTCCCAGCAGTGCACATCATATGTGTGTGTAAGCTGTAGAATTAGAATTGGCGCCTTCTATCTGACACAAAGAGGTAATGCGTTGGGTCAGTTTGAGCAGGAGGAAAATAGGTGTAATTAATTCATAAATTAATTAATTAATGTCAATGTATTAGCCGTCTACGATAATTATTCAGAGGAAAGGTTTTTGTACCCATGAAATAATATTGATGGCGCTTCATGTGGTTCTATCCCAGTCCAGCTGTCCTGACTGAGGAAGGGTAATTTGTGTAAGAGAGAAAACAAGAAGTAAAGAGTGAGAGAAGGAAATAAAGGAGCAGTAGCCTATAGCAGAAGATAAAAAATAAAATCCAATAGCCACGCACACTTGATATTCGTGCACCTGATAGAAATGTCAGACACAAATCAGACTGTGTTGCACAGGGGTTTATGCTGTTGACGTTATGTTTTGTCTTGGTCTTGTCTTGTCTTTAAAAAAAAATAAAAATAAATAAAATAAATGTCAGACACAAAAAAATGGACACTGCAAATCTATGTGTATTCCCACATGTATTTTTAGGACTTGTGTATGTCTGGCAAGTGGTCAGTCCCATGATATGTGGGTCTATAGGCCTGCAGGCAGTACCTAATGTACAGATCATATAGTTCTATGGTACATACGCAGTAAAAAAGAGTGTGGCTTCAGGCATAGAAGACAGTTTTATAAGGGACTTACAATCAGTGCATTTGTCAATAGTAGAACAGTTCAAACACATTGTATGATTGGCTTCCATGTAGTTTTCATATTTAGATAGTAGCGTCTTCAAATGAATACATTGCTTCATTTTTGTTTTCTCTGATATTCTAATAAGATCACGTGCACCTTTCAAGATGGTTCTGGAAACCACCAAATGTGCTTTGAGTAGCTCTCACTAATAATTAGGCTAGTGTAATATTAGTAGCACAAAGTAATAAGAATTAAGAGATAAAGACAAGGCTCTGTGTCAGGTCCTTAGTTGGAAAGAGTGGAAATAGTTGCTTACTTCTAGAAAGTAGATGGTTGACAGATGATTAGATGATTTTAAGTAGTGGCAGTAAAAAAACATAATTAATACTCTGCTGTAGCAAATTGGCCTATGACTTTGCAATAATTTGTTCAAGCAAATTGTTGCAAATTTGCCAATACTGCACGACTGCCATCAACTGGAAAAAGAAAATAATACAACACCAAGAAATTTAAAAATAATAAAATAGAAATCACAACTTCATCTTGACAATTTTATTAGCGTTTATTTATCAGAAATGTAAAAGACAATCAGTCTTAAATTATATTGTAAAAACAAACACATTTACAGTGAATTACTTTCATCGAGTGACTGAAACTGACAAGTGTGAAGTTGAAGTGAACCTATTCAACAGCTACGGTTACAAACAAGCCACATTTTTTCAAGTGGGTTCCAGGTACATTTGAAAACTCAATACCGTGAGGCAAGTGCAGTTGATTTAACTTTGTATTCAACAGCAAGCAGTTATCCATTGTCCTTCTCTTGCAAGGCCAACGACTATTCTCAACGTCCCTTTCACTGACACATTATGTCACAACTCCTCTCGGCGAGTGTGAGTCGAGTCATTGCTGTTCTGCGAAATCTTTGCAGCTCCACTGGAGCATTCCCCTGGGCCGTTGTCTGACTCTTCCTCGATGGTGAAGTGCACATCTGCGGAGCACAGTGAACTGACGCTGCTCTGCTCCATGCACAGCGCGCACGCTAGCGGGGATCGACTCTTTCCCTCGTACATTCCGTAATTACCGGTGGGAAAAGGCAGAGATACCTGCACGGCGCGGAGTCCTGAGATGGCCGGCAGTGTGATGCTTCGCTTCCTTGGTAGCGCGCCCCACTTCCTCTGCTCCTCTTCGTGCACCAGACGCGTAAAAACGTTTGTCCTCCTCTTCTCGCGCCTTTTTGAACGAAAGTAGACCATCATTATACCAAAGAGGAAGATTCCGTAGAAGGACATGACAATTAAGATGTATAAATATGCGTTTCCATTGCCTTTCTTCGTTTCGTACAACGCGTTTTCTGTTTGTATGGTAATATCTTCTGGTGTTGTGGAGTTGTCTGCGTGCTCCATCTCCAATGTACACCACACGAGGCAGATCTTAAAAGGTCAACTGTAAACCAGGAAAACATTATTAGAATGTTAATTTTGACGCACAGATTACGCACGTGTGCGCACAGATATTCTCGCTTATAGACAACAAGTAATTAGTCATAAAAGTCATGAAAGTTAAATTTTTATTTGGGACTTTAAATTATTATTGACTACCCACCATAAATTGTACTACTATAACTTTACAATGTTATTTGTATAAAAAGCACTTACTGAAAACGACAGCCAGGGATCGTGTGGATGTTTTTACTCAGCTTGAGTCTGTACGTGTGGCTCTTGATTTGTACAGTGCTTAATGGAAATCTGTATTTATACTGCGACTCAAGAGTGTCACGAATCACGTGTGTCGAGAAGAAAAAAAAACGTTTCCAACAACATTGGAAATAATATAATATAATAATATGACTGAAATATAATATTGTAATATGAGAAGTTGTTTTATCTTAATCTGAAATTGTTTTATTTTATGTTTTGTTTGATAGTCTAAATAAATAACTCCCCGTTCCACCATGACCCTGCCAAAGGAAATGGTATCATCACTGGGAAATTAGCCTGAAAATTATAATTAATAACAAACATAGTGTTTAAGTGGATCAGACGGCAAACCAACCCACTGATTAAATGTATGACTTCATCACGTTTTTGCTTCAGATAGATATTCACAAATACAAAGCGTTTCTTGTTTATCTTTTTCAGCACTCTTGTGCCCTTAGTAGATTTTCAGTTGTGGCTATACCAAAGAGGATTATTATGGGGGAGGGGAACCAAACTGTGAGCATAAATGCTCAAGTTTTAGGCTCATACAACTACTATTGACGAGTTATTTACGTAATTTGTGTTTGGATTAACAATAAAAAAGTAATTCATGAACCTTTATTAAACCATGTGTAACCGGGTCCGTTCCTACCGGGACCACGAACCCATGAACAGCAGACGCTCTTACAAGTAAAACCCAATTGGCCCTATATAGTATAAGTTGCCAGAGCGTAATTTGAGGTGTCGAACAGTGATGTTCAACTTAGTGTGCAGCTACAAGCTGGCCACCGTTACACATGCGCACCTGGGCTATACTATTGTTTTACCTGATTTTGTGACATTTGACAGTGTATAGTTTGTGGAATTCCCTATAGACGGTTTTAACGAACGTACGCGCGTTGCAGCGGTTATGCGCTTGGCCCTAAGTTAACTTCCAGTGTGTTTGTTTATTGTTGGGTTTTCGTTTACTGGCAAGTGGTAGGGTCTAACTATACCGACTACAAACTGAATTAAACTTAAACATATTAGCAGACTGGCGGTGGTTTCATAGTTGTAGTAGTTAGGGGTGCAGCCTAACCCCAGGAATAAAAACAATTTACAAAAATGTATATTTTTCTAAAGAGACGGCGAGCAAAGATCATCGCTGTCTGACCCTAACCCTAACCCTAACCCGAGATTGGTAGAGATGACTGTTGTTATTGATTGTTTTCGGAAGTTACGTTAGGGCCAGTATATTAGCGCATGCACAATACGTTTGTATTTGTTGTTAAGATGA